>RXPK01002143.1:0-78055 GCA_004143645.1 Protaetia brevitarsis
GGAATAAGAACGGGGAACATAGTCGCTATTGAGCTTTTCAAAAACATAATCCTCAAACTGACGTCATTCAAAACGAAGTCAACGTTATAAAAGAGTAAATGTTTGGTGCGGATTGGTTTACGGTCGAATCGTTGGAACCATATTTTGTGGTAGTGTGGTGGTTGACAGGTCAGTTCGGCAAAGATGATTGGGAAGATTGGTCAATAAGTTTTCCTGTTAGAACCCTGATTTGACACTCTTAACTTTTTTTGTGGGCATTTTAAGAAAAAGTTTACGCAAATGACTGCGATGATCGGGAAAATACTAAGCAGAATGAGGATGCGGTGAATGAGATAATACACCACAAACCATGCGCAAGTTATAGTGAATTTATTAAAGGGCGGAGGTATTGTGGAATTGAGAGGCTTGTAGAGTAATTTTGTTGACTTAATTGATTGATTTTGTACTTAACTACAAAACATGCAATAATGATATCTTCGTTGAAGCATTTTCATGTTATCTAATTTGTGACATTCTATACATTTAATCTAGATTTTCCGATGGTTAATTTATTCTCACAGCGAATCTTATAAGATGACTTTTTGTCGTAAAACCAATCAAAAAGATTTCTTTCCTCTTGTCAACTCCATCCGGGGACACAGGGTATATGTATGATACTGAAAATGTGAATATCTAAAGCAAATACATATACAAACCACGCCGCCTTATCCGAAAGCTTTCAGTATATAGGGCCTTTTCTACAAAAGCGTAAGTAACACTGATGTTATTAAGATAACATACATTGCTTTAATATGAAGTTTTTCTCGTAGAATTAAAAATGTATAATATATGGTGTTCCATTTAAAATAACGGAGAAAGTGTGCGTTTCCCCATTTTTGGAACACTCTGTATAGTTAAAAATATTTTTATGTCATGCAGCATTGAATTCTGTAATACTTTTCCCTAAATCAAAAACCTAGTCTTGGATGGGGCACCTGTAGAAAAATATAAAAATAACTAGCCATATATTAATCAAATTTTAACACACCTCATAACATCGTTTTATCCACAATTTTTTAACGTCGAATTAATACCACAGCCTAACAGTGCATTTACCACTTTATATAGTTCACTAGATCGCTCGCTTACACTTAATTACATTCTTTTCCCTGGCTCAAGGCGAAACCAACAGAGAGATAACGCCGCCATTAACGGGCGCAGCTAAAAAACGCCATAAATTATCGCGTCCTAGCAGCACCCGAGGAAGCAATAAGTCGTAAAAAAAAAGGAGAGTATTTAATAGAACTTTGCCCCTTCGGGAGCACGTTTGCGAGGAATCGATTATTGAATTCCTATCCGAAAAATTCCGTACACGAATACCGGGAAAATCGAAACGCGAAGCGCCCCCTGGCGGCCGTTCCCACCCTCGCACTGTGGATCCCTTTACGGGCGTCCACATATAAAATATACGCAGGGGATGATAATCGTAATGAATACGAAATGGGAAAAACATATACGTATCTAGTACTATTTGTAGCAGTAGTGGCAGCTCGTGGCAATATTGAATAGTGGGGGGCCAATTTCGGGGATATATGTATGTAGATGACAAGTAAATTATTAAGGAACGTGGTCATATTGTTTAAACTATCGTGAGCGTATTAATTTTTTTTTAAAATGTACATGTTCCACCAACTGGGAATTGATTTTTTTGAACTTCTAGTAGAAATTGATTTGAAACTTCTAGTGTGACTGGCTACTGTACTATTTAGGAAATATTTTCAACTTTATAGCACTTTCGGATACAGGGTGTTTATATCAACTTTCTTATTTTAAATGGAATGGCTATAAATTTTATCGGACTAATGAATTTGGCGAGTCATTTCGCAACTAGTTTATATCAAGGTTCCTACACTAAACTCGACCGTTTTGAGATATTTCATTTTCGTTGTTTTTTTCTGACATTTGCACTCTTCACAATAAAATCAAATATTTCATGAGATAGCAGATATTTAGTGGTTCTACTAAGTCGATGTAAATACAGGACGTAGCTATAGGTGTATAAAGCAATAATCACTGAATCACATACAGGGTTTTCGAAAACACAGCCTCCAATGTGGATACCTTTAAACTACAAAACTTCTTATTTCAAATGAACATGGTATTTTTACTACAGCATTAAATGCAGCGCATTCTAAATCGATTGATATTAGGGTTTTGGTTACCTATTCTTATAGTTTTCGAAGTAGTAGATTTCTGTCAAAAAATTGTCAAAAATATGCTAAATTCCAAGTTTCAAAACAAATAAATGAGTTTGTTTCCTACAAAAACACTCTGTACATTCTTTGCCTAACCTATCTAAAATTTATTTTCAGTATCTAATGTAACATAGTTTCTTACTAATAGTAAGGTCTTTTAGTCAATAGAGAAGTACATTAATTATTAGATATTAGTAAGGCCATGAGATGTGCTAACAAACAAGTGATATCCATTGTTGTTAATTTACCAAAATTGCGCAGTGATAAATCTATGCAGTATTAACAAGTCATATCTTTATAAGTAAGCTCTAATGACTTGTCAACTCGCTTACAATTTTCTTCTAGACAAGTAAAATATTGTAAATCGGAAAGAATAAGAAAAACATTGAAGTTACATATACAAATAACATTTAGAACTTATTCTACATTCATAAAGAATGTAAAACAAATTAGATACCTACACTTATTGCAATGAATAAAACCTCAAAAAAAAAAAAAATACAATAGGGAATTAAAGAAGATATCCTAAATACACCCATAATATTTCAAATATTGTTCACTTACTAGACCAGATATTTTCTTTGTAGGGGAGCCGTTTGACATGGAGTCTCCGAAAACAATGTAGCCTTTTGGCTTTTTGTATTAAACTAGGTATTAAGCGATACAGACAGATAACATAAATCAGGAACAAACTATTAAAAGTCTTGAAAATGTCCAATATAAATGTTCTTTCAGAATAATAGTTTCTTAGTTTTTTTTTTTATTTGACTTATTTTTCGAGGTCTTTAATAAGCAGGCAAAATATTAACATGTAATTTGCTGTCGCATATAATCCATGGCTTAATTAATATTCATAATTACAATAACAAAATTTGCTAATAATTGGAAAACTTCTAATGATAAATATCTCAGGCATGGAAACCAAACAATGCAAAAAAAGATAAAGCATTATCCTATAAAATAATATACAGAGTGGTTTTAGGAGAAAAATATTTTATTTACTCGAAACTTGGAAATTAGTCATATTTTAGGCAATAAATGCTAATATCTCAAAATATAAAAAAATAGGTAGGACCAAACCCTAATGTCAATCGATGTGAATTTTAACGCTGCATTCAATGCTGTAGTAAAAAATACCATGTTCTATTTGAAATAAGAAGTTTTTGTTGGTTTAAAGGAATCCACATTGGAGATGCGTTTACGAACCCCGTATGTGACTTGGTCATTATTGCCATAAAACTTTCTAACTACGTCTTTGTACTTACATCGACATTAGTAGGATCACTAAATATCTGATACCTCATCAGCTATTTAATTTCACTTTTAACAGTGCAAACGTCAAAAAATCCACAAAATTGCAAATATCTAAACAACGGTTAAGTTTAGGGATAGGGAACCTCATGTAAATAATTAAATGACTCGATACATTTCATTGTAAGCGATAAAATTGTACATTCCATTTAAAATAAGAAAGTGATATCAACCCCTGTATACCGAAAGTGCTATAAAGTTGAAATATTTCCTTAAATAGACCACAGTGGGCAATGACTACAACTGCAAAGTTCAAAATCAAATTCTGCTAGAGTTCAAAAAAATCTAATGACACACAGGCTCCTATCGCCAAGTTAGGATAATTGTTAACGACAGTATTATTCCAATTGCTGGGTATGGGTAAAAAATTGCAGGTAATATTTTTGATAATTTATTTAACAGTGTGATTTTACTAGAATTCTCACGTCACGTCCAGTAAATTAATCAAAAGTGTTAAATAATTTTAGCTTTATTGCACATAAAAAAGAAATATTGCCAGAAATATTGTACGGACCATAGATAACCCAAAGAAGATGCAAATACAATCGTTGGTTATACTAGAAAAAAATACAAACAAACGAAATAACATATTGTCGAACAGAATATTACTTACGTCACGTGGTTGATTCGAGCGCCTCTAAAGTAGACAGTAGCAGAATCATGGACTACTGCCATTTCGTTATCGAGAATTGACTTGTGTTCAGTCGACCGTGTTAAGATCCCGCTGCAGAACTAACTGATGGGTAATTAGTATCAAGTTTTAAAAGAGTTTCTGCAATCCACTCCATAATTAAGACCAGAGAATAGCCTTATGCACCTTCTTTGGCGTGCAAATACTCTAGCCATGTGGCAAGAATGACCCCACAGTGAAATATCCCAAAGTATATTTCTCAATGAACAACGATATTTATTACTCATGATCTTAATAAAAGATAATTAATAGAACATTAATTAATAGGATAATAGATTTCTTTGTTAAAGTATCAATATGCTTTTTCCAAGTGAGAATCTGATCGAGTATAACTCCAAGGAATTTAGGGGAAGTGTTCGCAATATTGACTTTGATTATCTATAACGGTCACAATGTGAATATCAAAGACTGAGACTTGGATTCACTTAAAGTAAGTTTATTTCCAAGGAACCAGTTTTGATTTTTAACATTCAAAATATCTGCCCTAGCCAAAGCTCAGGTGTAGTGATAAATCGCTGTTTATGGCTGTCATGTCATTAGCAAAAAGAATAAAATTAGAGGTGAAATCACAATTTCCCAAATCATTTATGTAAATTAAAAATAACAGTGGGCCTAAAACCGACCCCAGTGGAACTCCGTGCATAATATGTGACATTGTTGAAAAAACATTTTTATATTTAACCAACTGCTCTCTGCTTCTAAGAAAAGGTGAAATTAAGCCGATACTATGTTCAGAATAATTATAATATTTAAGTTTGCTTAATAGAATGGAGTGACTGACACAGTCGGATGCTTTAGTTAAATTATAAAATGTAGCATTAGTACATTTCCTGTCTTCAAAAGGCATTAATACAATTTTTATGGCGGGAAATTGTCTAAACCGAGGTCCATATGTGGCGACCATCCACATATGTCTCTACTTTCAATGCCCGATCTTCGATGGCCGTCTGACTCACCCACTTGCTTTAGATTTCCCTACCGTGATAGTGGGAGACAACCTTCTCCTACAGTGCCGAGCACTGACGTATGTGTGTACGTGTATTTATCGGTATTTTTAACGAAAATAAAAGCTTTTTAATCATTAATTTGGGATTTGCAATGGCGGTGCCATGGCTTTTTTAAGAGCAACCGCCACTGATTTGTAAAGATGCTTACTGTAGGTGATGTGAAAGTGAAATAGTCTTTGTTTGCAGTGCGTGCCGTTATATGAGTTTGGAGACAAACCAGGTGGTTACAGGTGCGTCTGCAGGAAAGGCTACTATTATCCGGGGGCCAACTTTAGTTGGCGTGGCTTCGCCGGCGAGGACATCGAAAGTAGCCACGTTAGTTCGTATGGGTAAGTTTCCTATTACTGTGTAGTAGTAAATTTTTCATATCCCACTTTACGATATATAATAAACCGACTCTAAAGGTTTCCCCGGTCGGAATACAGTAATGCAGATAATAAAACAATACATTTTCTTATATACACGCAATTATTACTGCGATAACTTTTCTTACGAGAGAAATACAATGTGTAATAAATCTTTATTAAACCTCCTAAACGAATTGAAAGGAAACTGCGCCGCTAAACTGTAAAATAAATTAACTTGACCATGATATCGTTGTAAAAGCAAGCGATAAAATAGGAATCTATATGACACCGGCACATTTTTATTGTTATTATGTGTAAAAGAGAGAATATGAGAAAAGACCATTTGCATTAAGCTAATGGGATATTTTGAATGGAGATGTTTGGATTCACTAGTTGTTGTAGAAGTCGTTTTCAAATTTTAAAAGAGATTTTTACAGCAGCATTTTGAATTAATTTGTTACCTATTTTAGTTTTTTCTTGCTGATGTTGTGATTGGATAAAGGGCAAAAGAAATCTATAAAGTGACAGATGACATCTACTCATTTCATTCATTCATTCATTAAGTTAGGATGGGCACCTAAAGTCCGGGCACTTGAGCTAGGTGCTCATTGTACCATCCCTATTAATTCTGTTATTTCCACTCGAGCGGATTGGTGTTCTCTATAAAGCCCAGTATCTTGCCCAGTGGAAACCTGAGAACCATCGATAGCTCCAATAGATCTCTCCCGAAATATTTCTGCCTGAGTACCTTCAGTTCCTCACATGTGCAGATTACATGTAAACTCGTTTCCTCCTGTAGTTCGCATCTTCTGCACCACGATTCGCTTACTCGACCTGTGTTGCATAGATGCTTTTTCAGGGGACAGTGTCCAGTTACCAACCCAGTAATGGTTTTAACTTATTTCTTACTGCGCCTGAGTAGGTTATCAGAGAAGCTAACATCCCCATCCCCTACCAGCACTTTGGTATAGAGTTCACCTTCAGTAGACCTCCATTTCTTTGTACTTTCTTTACCTAACCAGGTCCAGATCTCCCTTCTTGCGGAATCCCTAGTAATCCCACATATGGACTCTGGACCCATAAAGTGTCTTTTAGAGCCCTTCTTGGCTAGTTCGTCGGCTATTACATTGCCCTTATATCCTTATGTCCCGGCACCCAAATCATAGACACCGTGTAGTCTCGTACCAGTGTATTGAGGGATTGTTCGCAGTCTCTAACTAGTTTTGACCTACACACAAAAAATAATTACTCAATTTGAATATAAATGCATCACATTGAATATAACATAACTTCCTATATAAGCAAGAAGATGATGTGTTTATATTGAGAATAAAATTTGTTCAGTTTTCCAAATCCGTGAATTTGTTAGACGAAACAATTTTTTAGTTCAAATGTAATCAATATACTAAAATCATTATGAACATATAATATTTTCACCACAAAAATAATTATTTTAGATTTGAGTAAATAGATTTTCTCAACTGGAAACTATCATATTTATGCCTAATAATTTATGTACATTTGATAGAAGTATATAAAGTATTATTTGAAGTATTGCCATTATTTGCTTCCAAAATATAAGTATATTGAACTGATAATACTTACCTGCTTAATCTAAGCATTTCTACTATTCAAGGGTAATAATTACCTACTAATTTTGTGCCTGTAATACTAAAAAACCTCGGTAGGGGAAAATTAATAAATAAAGAAATATTATGTAATTAAATAAATTTACTGTCATCTTTATAGTTATACAATGTTTGGGAGAAGGTAGCGTATCGGGGTACTCCAGGAGTGCGCACGGGATATTGATGCGTAGAGGTATAGATGTTATGCGTATCCGTCGTTGCGACCGGTGTTCTCGGGATACTACCCACTCAATGCCTAGGCCTGGTATCTAGTGGCATTGGTTACTAATATAATTTCAATCAGTATAATAATTTGCTGGTATTACATACTGAAAACTAATAACTAGTAAATACCTACATATGTTTGTTAATGTACACACCTACCATGTTCATATATTATCGACACAATGGCGCTGACCTAAGTATTATTTCAAAGTTTTTTAAACCAGTAATTCTTTAATATTAGATAACACGTACGTACTTACTTACCTTCGAATATTTTAATGGTAGCATCTGCGCATCAGCCCCATTCCACCCGATTCCTAAGTAGCTGTGAAACGGCTGGGGTATCCATTTAGATTTACTTACACTCACAACCAACAACATTGTTCGCTGGTCAATTAAAAAGTGACGCCAAGTAAAGCGTATGTATATGCAAAACTCCCTAAACCCTCCTAAAAATGAGGGAACCAATGACAGATAAGTTTTAGTGCAATAAATGGTGGGGTAAAAATCGTTTCAATATTATGGTAATTTCAATTTGATATTTCATGTTTTCAGTACAAAACATTTAATAATTTTTTATAGTAATTTATTATACCAAACGTATAAGGGATTTTATTTTGAATTTACAGACATTCTCACTATGATTGCATAGATTTATTCCTTATAACAATAACAATGTTCATTTGGAGGAAGTATACTTCAATGCAAATTGTTCTAAGAGTATATTGTGTTTTCAAGAGAATTTACTCTTATGTTCTAACAGAGAAACTTAATGAAATGTATGTACCTACTAAATACATATAGTCATATATAAGTGTTGCTTGAATTTAAATTATTTAAGAAATTTAATAACCTGGTTATTTAAAAATTCTCAAAGAACGTCCAAACCTACTAATTCATTTTTCTATCTTTTTTATAGCTGCGAAATCTGTCCGTCACAATGCGACCTGTGCGACACGGGCGGCATCTGTCGGGCTCGACGCGATATCAACCTCAGAACTGTCATACTAAGCATCCAGCTGGCGTGCATGGCCATCGCCGTCATAACGGCCGTGATCGTCTTCAAGCAGAGGAAATGCAAAGTAAATCCGCTTCCTACCTCACCCGTTTCCATTCCCATTTCTGTAATAATCGCGCTCTCAACCTCGTTTCCTTTGTTTCGCAGACGATAGCATCGGCAATGTGGACCGTGCTCGAGACCATATTGTTGGGGATCTTTCTGCTGTACGCCACGGTAAGTATAAGAAGGGTAGGGTTTCTTTGTGGTAGAAAAAGCCGGTGTGCGGTGCGTAGAGATTGGTTGGGAAGTGTGGGCGTAATGTAAAAACGTCTGTTTGAGGTTAAATTTTATAATTAATGACCCTAACCACGAATCCAGTAAACAGTTTTTTTTTTTTTTGGTCGATCAACATTAAATTTCAAACTTTAATGACACAACTGATGAGTACTAAAGTGTTCGTTTTACTTCCTAAAGATACGACAAAATACTTATAGCATTGTTTAAATATATCTAGTTAGTCAACGTAATGCATTTTCGGAAAAATAAAGTATTGCTCAGGGAAGTGGTGCACTCTATCGGTGAATGTAAATTGATTTGAAAACGTGATAAATATAACAGGTATCTCGGTCAGAGTGAGAGACAGATTTCTGTGTTTTATCCATCTGCGGAAACGACGGAATCCATATCGGTGATTTACTGGCATTGGCGAATTGTGTGGCCTGGGGAAAAGGGAGGGTGGATGCATGTGACGCTGTGATGACGCCCCTCGCGATAATTCTCGTGTGTTTACATTATAAGATTAGAATTCTGAGGTATTCTATTATGAATATAAAGAAATTGAAAGTATATTGCAAGGCACGTTCTTGTTGACGAAACATTAATTGAACAATTTTCTAAATTGAGGTTTTTTCTTTTAGGAATAAAATATTTAAACTTAAAACAAAAATCACTGAAAAGAGAAATTTAAATCTAAAAGGACGAAAATTTGCCGAGAAAAAAAAAACATAAATCTACTTCTCAATTTTTATTTTCTTAGTTTTTAAATTAATAAGTTGTTTTGTTAACTTAATTTATGATTATATAATAATCAGAAAATGTTTGTTTTATTAAGAAGAATAAGTATTTTAGTTTGATAATATATAATCTGTAGTTCGATGGCTTTTCTATATTTAAAGTTTTAATAAAACGCGAGTTTTTCGTTCGAACGTATATACGAAAACCTTTTTCTCCTCCTCTCTCCTATTGCTATCTTCGCTTCTCCCGTGTATAGCGGTACTGTCGCTAACTTCAACTGGTGTAAAGGCGGGAAATTTGAAATTTAAAATGTAGCCTACTATAAATCGTTATTTTTTTTACATGTATGTACCAGTTTACTTTACTTTTTGACTTTTTCTTAGTTCTAATTTAATGTATACTCTATGTATATAGTTTTTCTTATATTTACAAAACATCTTTTACTTTATTTACTTATATTTACTATTACATAATAATAGAAATTCGTTTTTTATATAATGATAAAAATATGTAGTTTGGGGGTACAAATCGCCATTTATTTTTACATATATGCACCACTTTACTTATTAAAAACACCATACATGATGACACATTCGCGCTCTTTCTCTTGAGCGGCTGAAAAGTTACGAGGTAACCTTTGTGGGCAACATCCGTGTATACAAGGTTACATCGTAACTTTTCAGCCAATCAAGAGAAAAAGCGCGAACGCGTCATCATGTGTGCTGTTTTTAATAGCTTTGTTTGTTTGTGTGCTTGGAGCAGTATCTACTGACGTCATCAGAGTAACTTCAGAGCGTCTCAGAGTTGGATTTAAAGATGTACAACAAACGCGCTCGATTGCAATATAACCTTAATTTTATTATTTACTTATAGTCACAGCTATTATGAATAGGAAAAGTAAAAGTAATTTTTCAAACTAATGAATCTAGACTACAATAAAAAGACATCATATACGAGTATTTATGTACCTACCAAGTGAAGTTTTTAAAATATAATGATCGTTCTTACATCAATCACATTGGTATCATTATATTATCCATATCGTGCATATTTGATGCAGGTATAAATCGGATTACATTTACAAACGACAGTTTACAACACGGTGTTAGCGCGATTAGGTTATGTTGCGCAAATTGCTCGTAATTGCTCGGACGTCGGATCGCGAGGAGAAAGAGGAACCTTTTTGTGATCTGGATTTGGTTGCTCTAAACAAACAATCACGCACAAATCATGCTCTAAAATACAAACAAACGCGCAAAATTCCATGGATCTGCTTAGATCAGACAAACAAACAAACCTAATAAGTAACGTGGTGCATATATGTAAATATAAATGGTGATTTGTACTCCCAAACTACATGTTTATTTTTATAATGAAAACGAAATTTCTACTATTATGCAATAGTAAACATAAGTAAATCAAATAAAAAATATATATAAATAAACAAAACTTAGAACTACACACATATATAGAGCAGAACAGTAAATTAGAAACTAAAAAAAAAGTAAAGTAAAATGGTAAAAAAACAACGATTATATATTATCAAACTAAATATTTATTCTTCCTAATAAAACAAACATTTCAATGTAAACACGAGAATTATCGCGTGGCGTGTCATTACAGCGTCATCGCCTCTCCACCCTCTCCTTTCCCCGGGCCTCACCCCCAATCTGCCTACAACTCGCGAGGTAACTATTGCAATTAAATAATATTTTACCGACACGTAAGAGAGCCATCTTGTATGTAGTAGTCTAACTATAAAGTTTATATTTAAATCGAGACGGACATCAACGGCGTGCTGCCATCTACCGCTTTTGTCCAAAATGTTCAAAAATCCGTTAACTGTTTTGTCCATAAGGTTGACTAACTAGTATGTATATAAACAATGCTTATAGACATAAAAAATTCTGCACATATCTGGGTCAACTGCTAAAAGTTGGCGAGATAAAAGGCTGCACTAATATTTCTAGGCAGAGTACTAAAGGTATACAAAAGCAGGTGCTTTAGTGCTGTAGGCTCGTACGCATTTGTATAATATAAATAATGTTTAAGCAGCTAGAAAAAGCATTCGTGGAATGATTTTATTAAATGTTTGTAGCTGGTTATGAATGGGATTAATGTCAAATTCATTTATTATTCTTTGAATAACCATACAAGAATGTCGTTGTTCGAATAGTCATTTCTATTAATATTGCGTTGTACAAAAGTGTAATTACGATGATATACATAAACACTTGTGGTTATGTATTGATTTGACATTAATCCCATTCAGAGCCAGCTACAAACATTTAAAGATAGGCGGCTACTTAGGTCTGTTTAACAAAAAGTCGTGATATTTTAAAATCTCTGGAAAGATAGGTTTAGGGGAATGCTGATATTAAGTGATAGGGGATATTATTTACTTCCTAATTTCGAATTAAAATACAGGGTGTTCTATTTAAAAAAATCGAGTTTTTTGCGTTTGAAAATATGTCACTTTGTTCCTCAGTTTTGAACACCCTGTATGTTAGAATGTAAAGTGTGTATACCGTTTCTAGCGTCATATCTACTATTCATAACATAGCAAATTGGAGTCTCTACTTGCTGTATTAACCGGAGATATTAATTTTCAATGATGCAATGATTTATGACTAAAAAAAAAAAAGAAAAAACTTCTAATAACTCAAAAACGGCCAACAATGTGGCTATAGGAATAGTTTAATGAAAATGACATATTTATGGTTGCTTAAAATCCAAAAATGAACAAAAAATTAGATTCTATTTATTTAAAATAACAAAGTTGACATCCATTTCCGGTCAACCGGAAGTGATATTTTGGTTAAAGTTATTTCACATTATAGTTTGCAATTGAACAGATAATGGTACCCAAATCTACATATATAAATAAATAATATAGAACATAAATAAACATTTTATGAACCACTTACGTGAAATAGTCCGTATATCTTATACCAGGGTCCCGGCAAACTTCTTTTTAGGACAGGGCCAAATCGTAACGAAAATTAAGTTCAGTCGGGCCAGGTGTAAATTTTTAAACGTGTATATTTTTTCTTAATTTGTTCCTCTGTGTTTTATTGAACCGAAAACAATGTACCGAAAAAGTTTCCGTCGTATTCATTACAGAGGTTTTTAAAAATTACTTGACTTGTCAAAGAATTCTTAAAGTTACAAACTTATTTTCTTTTCAATAACACCCCTGTACATTTCTTTATATTTTTCTGCAAGATTCCCTATAGGCTTCAGTGGTTTTTATTTTTAAATTATTCCTATTATTTATTAACTTTTCCAAATTGGTTGAATTAATTTTTACCTGGTTGCGATTATAAAATAACATTACAATAAATTATTATTGCTGGTATAATATTATAATAATCATTGTTTTCTATATGTTAGTACCCAGAAAAGTAACGCAATATATAAACCAAACAGTAAATATTAAATATTAAAAGTTTTATTCCTCTGGTTCGCATTTTTGCAAAATAGCCAAATGCGAACCACAAAGTTAACCAAAGTGTTTGTGTGATATAAGAATTTTACAGAGGATTGAAATAGTATTACATAATGGAATCTTTGCAGACGATGTGGTAATAATAACAGACACTGCAAAAAACGAAAATTTTGAACAAATGGAAGGTAACATGGAAGAAGGGCATGACAATAAAACATTGAAAAAACATCCTCGGAAACCAGAATGTTGAAACTAAAATTGAAATAAATGATAGTTAAATAGAGCAAATGAGAAATTTAAATTATGTAAGAGTAACATTGGATAAGAAACAGGGAAAACAAGGATGCTGGGATAAACGATTTTATAAAACAATCAAGTAACTACGCAATAAAACCAAAATTTATTAATTAAAAAAGATAAAAACGACAAGACCTATAGTAGTGTTATGAAGAAAGCCCAAGAAAAAATTAAGATTCCACTATTTAGGGCATTTGGAACACATCTCAGTATTCAATACCTGCTACTTCTGAAGATTTGGGCACCTTGAAAACATCTGACCAAAATTTTAAGTAAAATGGATCCATTTTTGGAATTCTAATCCAATCTAGATCAAAGAAATGAATCGCGACATATTTGGCAGATACTTATTACAAAACGAATGTTAGTATCTTTTATTTAAATAATTAAGGGACGAAATTTCAGTTGAGAGGGCATAAGAACAAGGCAATAATTATATTGAATGGCGGAACTATTGTAGAAATCTTTCTAATTTAAAAAAATATTAATAATATCTCTGAGTTACAAAAATCTTAATAAACTTTTCCATATGCCACCATCGAAACTGGCGATGGTAACTCGCGAGAAGCAAATAAAGTTAACCACTGCCATTAACTGGTTTCATTAATTACAAAATAGATAGAGTGTTGATGAATTTTATGCAATGATTTATTTGAAGCTTTGCACAAAACAAAAATACTTGCGCAGTTAACAATGACTGTTGACTCATCAAGAAACTTAACAAAAACCACTAGACATTTTGCCTTCTTCCATTAAGAAGCGTATTGTGATATTCTGAATTTATTCTGACAGTCGCTTTGTGCTGAGAGGTCAACGGAAACTTTTGGGCACACTTCTCAGCTTTACCGCAAATCTATTCATGAATATTTTCAATTTAATTCTTAAACAAGGTTAGAAATATTACTGTGAAGGTACGCCGAAAGCGTTTCATAGTAAAGGAATTTTAACCGGACCTTAATTTACCGCGACATTCAGTTGACTATCAGTCGGTAAAGTAGATGTAATACTCTAGTACAATAATTTTCGTTAAACCCTTATGTTGGGTGAGGAAAACTATCGGCAATTATCTGAATAACCGCTTAGACTTACAAACTGCGTGCGGCGGATTGAAAACGCAGCGGGCGGATTTGGCCCGCGGGCCGTAGTTTGGCGACGCCTGATTCTAAACCATGGATTATATTTAATTAATATAAGTACTTTAGGTTATTTTTTTGCTCTCATTGTTGACAGTAGGTGGTTATCAATGTTATTATTTAAGAGTACAAAAAGATGTTGAATAACCACTTCAATTTCCTCAAGTGTAACTTTCTCTGACAATCTGTATAGTATAATGTAAACATTAAATGCCAGGTTTACCTCCTATAAATCCATCAGCCTTAACGTATAGTAGGGGATCCTAACGAGTCTCTTTTCAGCCACTTTAGGAAAGGATATAAAATTAGGTCAAACCCCTTTTTGCCAGATTAATACTAACTCACGAAAGTTGTTTATTCTTCGTGGCAGTTTCGCACACTACTAATTAGAACCACGCCACTACACGTTTTTTTTTTTGTTAAAATCACTCATAATAAACTCTGCGGAATATGAAATAAATATCGGGTACACATCAAAAATGAAAATTAATTAGCGTGCTCAGAATAATTGCCGCGCAAAACAAGGTCCAGCGTCCATGCGTCGCCCTTTTTCAATTCCCTTTTTTTTTTTGTTTTTGACGTTTCAGGCTCGATCGATATGGGGAAGTGTGAATATGCAATGTGTTTAACAGCTAAATTCATATTGTTTCCATCTCACCTGTCAGCCGTCCCGCCGTTTCGCACTGTGGATCCGGCGAATTTGAATACGGTTGGAAACCGTATTTTTAGAGTTTCGTATAAGCAAACGCCCAAAAAAGCGGATTAACTGAAGGGGGAAGGGGTATTTTGCAATGGAGTGACAATCTGAATGCGATCGAATATCCGGAGATTGAAGAAAAAAAGTGACGCAAGAGTCGACCAAATAACTTTTATAATTCACGATTGTCAATGTATGAAAATGGATGGCGCTTTGGAAAACCCCAAATTGCCGTTGGGTCTACGCGCGGAAATTTCATCAGATCCAGTAGGGCGAAATATGTTGATTTACTGAAAGGTGAATTCACCGGCAAACATGAATTCCGTATTCACAATTAGAAGGGAAAGTATGTATGATGTATGTAATAGAAGGGTGGTGGTTAACACTGCGACCTAAGATCTATTGTGTCCCCTAGTTCTTGCTGCTTTACAGCTCCTTCCCAATCCATATTTCTTTTAAAAAGGTTGTAGGATATCAGAGGGCCCAGTTTAGGTAAGTCTCCTCTTCGATTTCACATGCTGTCCCGGGTACACTGCCCTGGGTGCACAGTGCTGCGCAGTTTGAGAGGAGGTGGATGGGTGTTTCATCCTGTTCCCCACAAAATCTGCATTCAGGATCCTTTTTCCAATCCAAGCTTAGTCAGGTGTCCTTTCAGTCTACAATGGCCCTGAAAGTATTCCTGTTAATATGCGAACATTGTTTTACTCAGGTTGATGCATTCTGTAAACCTCTTCGGTTATAAGTTCCCAGAAGAATTTTACTTCTGCATCATTCCTGGAGATTTTCCCAGTAACTGGATTTTCTCGCTCCATTTCTATTTTTAGTTTTCTTCAGTATTGTACTGCTACTTAACCCGCAAAAAGGGTTCAGGCCCTACGAAAGGGCATTCCAGCCCCTTTTTTTGCGAGGTTATCCGTTATTTCGTTTCCTTCCACTCCTGTGTGACCCGGAACCACAGGAGGGTTACTTTATTTCTTTTGCCTAGCTCATTTAGTTTCCCTAGGCATTCCCAGACCATCTTGGAGCTGATTTCATATGAGTCAGCGCCTTGATGGCTGCTTGACTATCGTCACATGATGATAATCTTCCTGTTTCGATAGTTTCCTATCCATATTGAACTGAACACATCTTCCAATAGCGTGTATTTCCGGCCTGAAAATATACTGGGTATTTTCCCAAGCTTTCGAATATGTAGTTCTAGGCCCGGTATATTCCTATTCCAGTTCCCTTCTGCGTTTTTGGAGCCATCAGTGTACCATTTGATGGCATTTTTTTATTAAAATTCAAGATGTGTGTTATGATCCCACTCCTCCTGTTTTACTTAGCTTTGTGGTGAATTCCTTCACAAAGCTAAATTTCTTTCATCATGTCAGGAGATTGAGGCCTATGCCTAATCATTCCTTCCTTGACCATTCTTAGTGCGGTTTTTTTGCCACGCCCTCCACTACAATGTGGAGGGGGCAAGATCCAATACTACTTCAATAGCTGCTGTTTGGCAGGTTCTCATAGCCCCCGTTATGCATACACATGCTAATCTTTGCACTTTCGAGATGTTAATTCTCGCGGTGGCCAGATTAGTTTCTTTTGCTCCATGCTACTGATGCATAGGTGATGATCGGTCTCACTATCGCTGTATACATCCAAAGCAGTTTTTTTGGGTTGCATCCCCAATTTTTCCCTGCAAGTTTCTACACACCATCAGAGCTCTTTTGGCCTTGTTTGGTTACCTCAAGCTCATGTTTGTTCCATAGAAGTTTGTTGTCTAGGGTGAGGCCTAGATATTTAACTTCCGCTCTCCAGTCTATATTTTGCCCATCCAGTTTTATGGTTCCAAGATTGGATTTTCTTTTCCTGGTAAACGCTACTAGGGTTGTCTAGTGGGGTTGACATTGAGTCCCATCGAATTGACACCATCTTCTCGTAAAAGTTCAATCCTCTTTGAACTATTCACAGAGGGTATTCTCAAATTTGCCTCTTGCGTATATGACAATATCATCAGCATACCCTTGACAAGGATATGCCTAGATCCGTCAATCCGCATAAGAGTTTCGTCTTACTATTAGGCTCCACATAAGTGGGGATGTAACTTCCCCCTGTTGGCATCCTCTGGTCGTGCTAACCGAGATGGTCTTATGTCCCACCTCCCGCTTCCACCGACCTGGTAGACAGTAGTTGCCGACATCCATCTAGAAGTCACCGCCGTCTACCCCCCTATTAATTAATGCCTTTTTGACAGACTCGTGGGGGTGTTTGTCAAAAGCACCTCTATGTCTAGAAAGGCGCACTACGGTTTCTTTATTCGTCAGGGCATCTTGGATTTGGTCCGTCAGCTCCACTAATGCAGTCTCAGTGGATTTGCCTGTTTGGTAGGCGTGCTGACAGGGGTGCAATGGCACCCGCTCCAAGATCTCTGTTCTGATTGTAGTTATCTACAGCCTTTTCCCCGTTTTCAAAAAAGAAATGATGTAAGGCTGATAGGTCTATGGGATTTAGGGTGTGTGATGTCCTTTTTCCCTGCTTTTGGTATAAAGGTGACTTTAGCCCTTCACCCGACAACAAAGCAGATTTAATAAATAATTTAAACTAATCGAATGCCTCGTCCTTTTCTCGGCTTTAATTCGCTAGTCACGACATTAAATCGTTTACTTTGTTGCCTTATTAAACAAATAACTACTCTTTTCCATGTTTCCTTCAAAAGGCTTCGCAAAATTTCAGGGCAATCTTTCACCGCACCACGATATTAGATAACTTACGGTCCTCCGCCGTTATATTTGCCGTCGGTTGACGAGAATGAAAAATATCGCTTCCTTTATTACGATTTTCCCAAGCGCACGCTTCCGTCCGCGAAACGATTCCATGTCGATGGACGTATCCGCGCCCGAGGAGAAGGGAGCATAATATATCACTCCCGGCGGCGGTTGTATATTTTTACTCGAATACAGTATTTTTATAAGGCCGTACGCCTTGCATACCTATATCCTGACGCTCACGCGATTTATCCAGTTATAAAACAATGGGAAGTGCCGTTCTCCTTTCTATGTGGATACCGGAATACCGGTAGCGTATTAGGAATTTTATAAAGAAGTTATGTTTAAATTCAGGTCACGTAAAGGTGACATTACAGGAAGAAATAATAAAATGTATTCATTATATGTACATTATACCAATTTTATAAGATTTAGGACATACATACTTAAATTTTGGCAAAGATTTCAGTGAATATTAAATTAATTTACAATATATTATCTGTTATCAAACTCTGCTTACTGATTTCACAATATATATTTACTTTTCAAACTTTACATCGGTCCGAAACTTCAATACAGTATACATTACATTAATTCTTACACCATAGACGAAAGGCACACGTCAGTTTACATCATGTCACTAGTTTCAGTCATATTACCATTGTCTATTATTTTTTTACGCGAAAAGTCCCTAACATATGATCAACTAAATAAGAAATTAAAAGTTGCTACTTTATTATTTGACTCATCGAAGCCTTTTGTTTCACTTGATCATTCGTTGTTGATGTCAAAATTGAATAATGCAAGTATCGAGGCTAATACAAGTAAGTGTTAATATAGGTTGATCATTAATTTTTTTTTCTATTTCCTATACACAATGAGCACTTTCCCTAACAGCCAGAAATATACCAGAGATATTTTTAAAAATATATTTGACAAATATTTCTCGTGAGAGGTTTTTGAGTATATTTATTATATTTTATCTAAATATAAATAAAATATACAATCGCAATATTTACTTCATATTTTAAATCAATGTAAGTTTGATATTTTTAAAATATTTGTAAAATATTATTTATATGAAGATTGAGGTTTTTTTTATGCAATCATACAAATTTATTTAATTTGCCAGAATGTACTAAAATTATTTATAGACAGTAACCTATATATCTTGCTTGTTTGGAAAGTATAACATCGGTAACAAAAAGCTATATGAAACTTTGCCGGAAAATAAAAAGAACAACATACCTGGAGGTGTCTAAAAGGGAAGAACTTGTTTCTTCACACTCACCATACAATTTAATGATCAATAATGCCTCAAAAATATAATATAGTAAATAAAATAAATAATTAAAATAAAAAAATAAAAATGAATTCTAAAGTTAGATAAAGTAGAAGTATATATCATTCCGAATTATGAATTGAAGATACGAGTGGATGAAGGTGCTATGTCGCATTTTAAAAACTGTCTTTTTTGCATGAATCAAAGTGTTTTGTACCCATCTTTCACATAGCACCATCGAAAATTCCAGAAATTCAAGAACACTCGAGTCTTGTGAATGTATTAAGGGTTATGTTACACTACTTTTGAGAAAAATTACATAAAAAAACTTAATTTCTGAAAAAGTTTGATTTTGTAACATAACACCTTCATCCACTCGAATCTTCAATTATATTATTGCTTTTGATTTGGTGTGAATGGATGCATATAGCAGTTACCTCGCTGCAATTATCTTAGCTCCTACTAATATAATTACTTTTTACACAAACGCAGATATATTAATAGAAGTTACAGGGCTGAACTTAGATACTAACTAAATCATAATTTTAGATATATATATTATCTACTTTAATCTTTAAACTATCATTTTAAATAGGTACTTTCAGAGAAATCATTTGCAATAAAATATAATTAATGCTACATAACATATTATATATTTTATATATATTATGTTGACATATCTAATATTCAAGAAATTTTCAATATTTTTTAAATATTTCTGAAATATGAAATAAATATAGTTGGGTACTGGGGTTGTGCAACTGTTTTGTCGAAAAACTCCACTTCGTAACACTGTTTTTCCACTTTGTGACACTGTCTGTCGTGTTTTTTTAATGCAAGATCGATAGAGGTTGGCAATGTGGCTTGTATAAGTGTTTTGACGTAGTGATGGGCGGTAATTACCTATCTGATGCGCATTTTGACGGCGAAACGTATGATGAAAAGGGCGTTCCTCTATCGCTTACCGTTTCCGAGATAATTGGCGTCAAGTTTTGAAAATAAAATTGACGCTAGTGTGTTCTAGTATAGCATATAAGATGCGCATTTTAACGGGGAATCCAATGCTGAAAACCGAAATTTGATATCTTTTACCGTTTTCGAGATATTCGCCAAAATATGCTGAAAATCGTTAAATTTCCTTATTTTTCGACCCTAAATCCTTATTTTCTGGGCGAACCATCGTTCTGATTCGGTTTTACCGCAGTCCAACATATTCCCCTCGTCGCGCCATTGAAGTCGGTCCATTCGAGAGAAGTTTTCAGTTTTAGAATGTGCAGTACGCTTTAAGTAGTTTTCTTTTGTTCCTACTTTTGGAACAGCCTGTATAGTCAAAAATATTTTTAGGCTATGCAGCATTGAATTCTGTATAACTTTTGTAGAAAAATTGTTTTTTTAAAAGCAAAAGCAGAGCTATAATCAAAGATCCAGTCTTCGGGAACACCCTGTATAATTAAAAGTATTTTTAGGTTATGCAGCATTTAATTTTGTGAAACTTTTGTAGAAAAGACTTTTTTCCTAAAATCAAAAGTGGACCTATAATCAAAGACCCAGTCTTCGGAAATACCCTGTATAATTAAAAGTATTTTTAGGTTATGCAGCATTAAATTCTGTTCAACTTTTGTAGAAAAGATTTCTTCCTAACATCAAAAATAGAGCTATAATCAAAGATCGGAACAGCCTGTATAATTAAAAGTATGTTTAGGTTATGCAGCATTTAATTCTGTAAAACTTCTGTACAAAAGATTTTTCCCTAAAATCAAAAATAGAGCTATAATCAAAGACCCAGTCTTCTCCCAGAGTAAGGCTTTTGCCGTGGTTTCCCTTACTTTGTGGCCATTGATTTTATATAGGTATATTACATATAATCAGTGTCCTTGGCGAACGCTGGGAGATAATGAAAGTCGTTCCATGGGTGCATTTAATAATAACTGATAGTTGACTGATTTACAGTAGACTCGCGATTATGTGAATCATTTCACAAAAGTACTATTCATATGGTCGCGAGGCTACTGTATTATATTTTTGTTATTAAGAATCATAGGGAAATTATCCAGTTAGAGTAGGAACATTTCAATTGTTATGGAACCCATATAGTACTTAGAATAGGTAGCCCCGTGTAGTATCTTTTTTAGGTGGAACATGGGGTTGGGATGATTTGTAATAATTTAGTTTTCATAAATAAAGGGATGGACTCGAATGATTTCGATAATCGAAAGAACTTAAAAATTACTTCAAACTTTTTGCTTTCTAGAGAACAAGTACGGCAAACAGATAACTTTTACTTCTCTTGGCGTCCTTCAAAATGCGAGAACTAATCCCTGTATGGTATCAATTTCAAGGGTTTGTTCAGGAATGTTTTGTGAACAAATCCTTAATTCCAAAAATATTGTAGAAAAAGAATAATCAACATGTACGTGTTTTAACGAAAATAATTCACCTAAACTTTATCATCAATATGTACAAATAATGATAGATGTAGCGACAGTACTAATACCCTTGTTTATATATCTTAATTGTTATTTAACCGATTGAAGTGCCTTTGGATGTCTCTTAGATGACGCGGGGCGTAATTGGGCTTTTACGTTGGCGCAGAGCGCCATCTAACAGACACCCAATGGTACCTCCAGTCGGTTGAATAACTATTAAGAAATGTAAACAAGGCTAATACTACAGGAATTAGTGGATGACTTTGATTGGGCTAAGGACGAAATTTATAAAAGGGTTTAAAGTAGATGCAATAATATTATGAGTATACTATCACGACGAAATTGTTGAAAATAACGCCGAAATTTTAGAATTTAAGAATGATAAAATTGTAATAGTTAGATCTATGTTGGCAGATATAGAAGACACAGTAGGCAGAAACAAGGACAATTCGGTTATGAATGATATACCAAGTGCTAACGCAAATGTGGTTTCAGTACCAATTTTTATTTAAGCGTGTATCTTTTGATGGTATTACATCTTCAGTGAAACCAATAAACAACCGTTCAAATTTAATTATGTGATTGCTTGAATAAGTGTTATAATTCCCGATTCATGTTGACACTGATTTACTAATCTCCTCCAGGTGGTGGTCCGCTTTTTCGAACCTGCCGTCATACAATGCCTTTTGGAACCGTGGGCTCGCGAACTAGGATTCATAATCTGCTACGGCGCCATCGTCTGAAGCTCTACCGCCACCTGATCGAGTTCAGGACGAGGAAAGCGCATCGCTGGGTCGTCAAAGACACGGACCTCTTGAAGTACCTGTTCATCATGACCCTATCGGTGTTGGCGTATATGGCCGCCTATACTTCGATCACTTTGAACTTCGTCCGCGAGAATTACAGTCTGGTCTACGAGGGCAGAACCGCAGATGGCGCCAGCTACGAGGCCTGCAAACCACTCTGGTGGGACTACGTGACGGAAATCGGGGAGGCGACAATCCTATTCTTCGGCATACATCTGAGCTACGCCAGTAAGAATGCTCGCACGCAATTCCAGGTGAGTTCCAGTGGCGGCTCGTGGTCGAAAAAGTAGGGTGTTCACAAAATCAAGAACATGCAAATTTTTAACTAAAATCCAATCTTTTTTTTCGTACATGCCCTTCTTAAATTTTCTTGTAAAGTCTCTAAATTTGCCCTTTGTAGTTTGCGTCAAATTAAGTTCTGGTTTTGGTCTGCCCATACTTTTAACTTGAATTTTTTGTTCATAACTAAACGAATTAAAATTGTCTTTCAAATATTGCACAGTAAAACTGTTCGCATCCATAGTTCTTATTTATATATTGTTTACTGTTTACTTACAATACCACGTTGTTTGTTTTGTGTGCATTTCATTATCTTTTTTACGTACTATATATTTCATTTCATTTTTACGTGCTATATATATACCATGTGATTCAAAATGATTGTCGTAAGAAAAAAGCTGTTTTCCGGAAAAAATTATCTATACTTATTACCAATTTAATGAGTGAAGTTAGCTACATATAAATTTCATACATTAAATGAATTTTCTGGACATTTAGCAACATTGGCGTGCGTGTTGTAGTATCTTTCGATTATTTATCTTATAATTTCTTTCAAATCGTTTATATTTATATCTAATATCACCAACAATAGTATTTCTGAATACTGTAAGAAAATAAGGGAATTTATCTGTGCTAATAGCTCAACAAACAGGTAAAAAATCAATATTAACATTAAGTGAAATAGTTTATTACATTTTATAATTTTATAGGCTTATCATACACTTCAGCGCACTTGTCTGTTAGGAAAGATGCCGGTTTTACAATTCGCATTGAAATACAATATTTATAACTATAATATAATAATATAACTCACCCACAATTAAATGAGCTGTCAAAAGAAAGTTACAGTTTCATCCCTATAAAGTTTCTACGGTACAGGAATTATTACCATTAGATCACGATAGGCGATTGGAATATTGTCATTGGTTTAATAACAATTTAAGGGACCATGACTTGCTAAACAAATCATTTTTCTCGGATGAAGCCTGGTTTTATCTAACAGACTATATCAATTTACAAAACTATTGTATATGGTCTGCAGAAAATCCACACGAATTTCGAGAAACGCAATTGCATCCCGTAAAAGTTGGAGTTTGGTTAGCTATGTCCAGGCAACGAATAATAGGGCCAATTTTCTTCAAGGAAACTGTAACAGCCCAATGTTACCAACAGATGTTGGAATTGTTTATTGCAGAGTTACAAGAAAATGAGCTTGAAGCAGGTTATTTTCAGCACGATAATGCTCCAGCACATACTGCTCGACAAACCTGCCAATATCTTCAACAGTTTTTTGCTGACAGGGTCGTTAGAGCACAAAGATGGTCACCAAGATTGCCTGATCTAACCCCATTAGATTACTTCATGTTTGGCTATCTAAAAAATAGGATCTATAGAAACCGCATGCATACCATAGAAGAACTGAGAGATGCAGTTTTGTCACTTAATAATTGTAATAATTGTATGTTATAATTTAAAGTAATAAATAAATTTAGTTAAACACCAGTTAGTACTGAATTATAAAATCATAATTTAGTAAAGTTAAATTAATTACATTTCATTTTTACAAACAGAAACACCAATCCATAGTCGTTTATATAATACGAGTTCATATATAGGTTACGTTTTCCTTATTTATGACAGATCCGTTTACTTTCTTGTGTTCCAACACTGACTTAGTTCAAACCTTCATTACAAACACGCAGCATATTCCTACACCCTGTTACTATCTATAGGAGCGGAATTGACAATCATTTTGAATATCTGTGTATATTCTTTTTTGTTTGTCAGCTGCACTAAAGCGCATTAGTGGCGGCTTTGCTTTGTCGGCTTTTTGCAGAGGGATTTAACGATGCGGCGTAGTTTTTAACTGCGGCTGCGCTGTTGCCAATTTATTTTTGTTTTTCTAAAAAAATTAATTATTATTTGTATCTTTGAGGGAAATGTACGTTTTTTTGGGAACAGTTAAAGATTTACGAGTTTAAGTTTGTGATTTTATGTGCGCGGGTTTAATAAACGTATTGCTGTAGTTGAAGTACCTCAAACGAAAATTTAAATCAGTGTTTTAAATAAAATAGACAGTTTTTCTTTAACCAATATATTGTCTAATTTCCTTTTCTTTACAAAGTTAAATTTAAGATACTTACAAATTAACACTAAGTATTTAAATTGTTACAACAAATTCTTTGAAAATCTTATACCTAAAACTAAAATATAAAATTAAATTTAATACAGACCTGTATTAATTACTCATCTAAACTGTACGAGTGTGATTAAACATTGAGGACTGGCTTAATATCAGGAACAAATTAATAGATCAATATATTTTTAAATTCCAAGCAAAAGAAGACAACACATGTGAGCCACCTCGATATCTATATCACACTGGCTCTCTCGCTCGCACGTACGAAGCAGAGAGCCAGAAAATAAACAAAAAACCTGGAAACAAATCCGTCCAATATGGAAAAATATAGCAATAGTGAAATAAATAATATAATGTTATATATAGTCACGAAAATTCTGTTAAAACTTAAAGTATAAAGAAATACATCGTTATCCTAAAATATCAAAACAACTTCCAAATGAAAATAACATTAAATTAAGAAATTTATTCAGATAATTGTTTTTTTTTTAAATAAAAAACTACAGCAGTATGTTATTTAATAAATTAAAATAATTACGCACCCTTGGTTTTATTATAAAACTGTCACCGACAAACAGTATTAGTTCTTCTGGTAGTTACGACCTGTGAACGGTGAGTCATTCATAAACAAAACATATATAATATAGTGTTATGGCAAATATATTTTACTATTATTCAAAAGGGAATGTTACTATTTTACTTAGTTATATTTTAAAACTAATTAGATATTATAAGAAAAAGGATATAATATGTAGCAGCAGACAGCCAGACGATGTCCAGGTGATGTAGGAAATCTCTGCATTTGGCAAGTCTTTCAAGGCATTTTCCTTCAGAATTTTCTCTTCAGGAAGCAAGATAATCAGCAGTGATATACCTACACATCGAAAATGAATATTAGAATTTGAATAGTGTACTATTACAATAGATTTTGACAGATCAAAATTGGTTCCAAGTTCAATTCAAATGAACATTCTTATTATTTTTACTGTGTATTTATTTCATTTAAATTTAGTCTAATAACGTTTGTATATGCATTGGCAGTCCAATTGCTTTGCTATGTCAACAGAAAGACATGGGGAAATTGCTGGAAATTGAGTTCTGTAACAATTCTATGTGTATAAATGGTTGCCTACCTTTTAGGTGCAATAATGAATTTTAAGATTGTTAATTTTACATAGTAATAAGTGTCTAAAAATTTCAAATGTATTTTTCTCACAATTCACTGATGCTTATCTTTATCATATTACAAGTGTAAGGTGATTCCAGATTTTGTAATTTTATTTATTTCACTTCGTTTAAACATTCGACAGTTCATTCGGTCACATGAGCATTCTCATCTATAAAACAATGGAGGTTCCCTTCATTTCGGTTATATTAACGGATTTTCACAGACAGTTGGACTCCTTGACGAAGACAATCGCTTTCAAGTCAGTTAAAACATTTTCAATTCGAACCATTCACTAACCGAGCTTTGTTCGAGGCAGAGGTGTCTCAATTTGTTCTTATAAAATTTAACGGCTATTTCGTAAAAATCCAATTTTATCCCATATTACAACCTAAAAATAATTGTTAATTGTTGAACAAAGTTTTTCACATAAATATTATCCAAATTACCTATTACCTTTTGGGTAATTTTTCTTCAACGACGATTTTCCTGAGTTTCCTGTTATGTTCCTGTCCTGAACGAGCCATTTTTCCGCGATCTGATGTAACTACTTGGTACGAGGGCCCGTATCCGACCTGAACAGTCCTGACCACACCGATGTTCGCAGAATTCAGCCTTGTAGAAGGTATTCCTCGTCAAATCTACCTAAAAATAAACGTATTATTTCAATTCCAATCCAAATTTAATTATACTTATAAGAAATTTCATTTTTATTCGTTCAGAAAGAATTGAGGTTAGAAAATTGTTTGTATCATCGTTAAACGGTTTGCAGTTACTTGGGGAAATTTGTATAAGTTGGTAGTATTATAGTTTAATATGTATGTATTTACGTTACCAACCAATATCTAGTAATTTACCATCAAGGTTGGCTACTTTGTTTCACGTCTATTTAAGCCTAACATAACTCCGTTTGAACGATCAGAAAACGCGGGAATTTTGAAATTTAATTTAAACGTATTTACGTTTGAAACTATGAATTTGAATTGCAAAAAGTGGAATTACTAATAAAACTTTAGTGTTATTAATTAAACGGACTCACGTACTTACCTGAGATAATTATCCAAAGATATATGTCTGATTTTAAACAAATTCACATTTAGAATTTTTTTTTATTAAATAAAATCACTTTTATCCACTCTTAAATGTTTTCATTTCATATAAGAGATAGAATACTATTGAGGCACAACATTATCATGCCCACGATATCATTTAAACTGGTCATTGACAGTAAAATTGAAGGAAAGGACATTTTTTGACAACAGTCCTGCACGCTGCCCTTTTACGTACTAAATATAAGAGAGTTAACGAGCTATTCATTATTTTTTTTATGTCACCGCCCCTGGATCGGAAATTTCTCGCCCTGCATGCCATCTGGCTGGTGAGAGAGCACACTTCTAAATCAAAATTAATAAAGATAAAGGACACTGGGATGTATAAAATTTGATTTTTTCTAATTTAATTAATGTATTTCTTTTAATTTTTTTTTTTAATCCGGGCTGTAGGCTACTCTGTGTAGCGTTACAATAGTTTATCCGTAAAACACGATATCTGAACGCTGATGTCGATCGATTTGTTAACGTGACCCGAGAACGCAACGAAAGCGAGCACAGGAGCACACTCAATTTGTGCACCGTTCATATGGAATCTGGCGTATCCCTCCCCACCTCCGCTACGTCCTTTATGCGGCTAGGCATTGGATAAAATCAACGTAGGTCCGCCTACTCGGCGCACGCTTGCTCGCATATGACATACCATAGATAGAGGAACCGTCGCGGTCCTTATTCGTTCGTGGGTTATATTTCCACAATATTATAAGATCGATCATAGATTTTATTAGTTTGTAATCGACGATTTGTTTAGGGGGTTCACGTGCTCATGTGCTCCCTATAAGAAACCGCCACTGATGAGTTCTTGTTTCCCTTTCGTGTAGAGAATTTAAAGCGGCAGTCCTTCGGCGACAAATCGATGAAATTCCGATTAGGGTATTTCCGCAGGGATCAAACAGGATCGCAATTATCTGCCCTTCCGCGATCATTCAGATCCGCACGGTCTTTTCATTCATTCAACCCGTGTCCAATTCGCTGTTAGATAACTTTGATCCGTCTATAATACGGTACCTTTATAACAAGTACGCGTACAGATGACGAGGAAAGAAGGAGACGCACCTATTCGTGGTAGTATCTGTGCGAGAAAGACAAGCATAGCGCGCTGGTAGATGATATGGTTCGTATGAGGTCTCTCGATTCTCGATTGTGTGCCGTACGCCAATTCATCACGGCACAATGGACTGCTCGGGGACAGCTGGAAGGGACGCCGGAGAAGAGGGAAGAGGGGGAAGGGATTTCGATATTATTTGTCACTTTAGGACGTGGTCGATGGGGTAATTTTTCAAAATAGAGGGAGTGCTAGACGTAGTCCTTTCGTTAACGTCAATAATAGATCGAGTGGATGATGTGTTTTCTCGGTGTGTGGCAAAAAGTAAATGATTGCTTTTATAGCAACGTACAGGCGCTGGCGATTGTCGTTCCGGAGTTATGTTAAAGCAACGGAAAAAAGTCGCGTTTTCTTATCTTGGGACAAGAGATGGCGTTCCCAGCCGCTAACAAAGGCCGAAACCCTGATGTGTTATACACTGTCGGAAGCGTTTTTCGACAAGGATTCCAATTCTGACAGTGGTCCCAAATCCCGAAAAGCTGGCCAAAATATGAAGCTATTATTTGATTCTGGCGAAACTCGGTATATGAGGGTTTTGCAAGTCGCTTATTACCAATATGAAGGGTATTTTTGGAAAAAAACCAAATGGCGGATCCAAAATGGCGGACTACTTAAATATTTGAGGTTAAAGTTTTTGAGATTTAAATCGACGCTATAGCCTATCAGATGCGCATTGCGACGGGGAATCGAATGCTCAAAACCGGAACTCGATATCTTTTATCGTTTCCGAGATATTCGCAAAAATGTGCTGAAAATCGTTAAATTTCCTTATTTTTCACCCCTAAATCGTTACTTTGCGGGCAAACTATCGCTCCGATTTTGTTCTAGTGCGATGCGCAATGTTCGCGTGGTCGATGCGAATATTTTGAGACCAAGCGGAACCCTCTAGCTACTGTCGTTCCGGAGTTATGTTAAAAAAACGAAAAAAACACGCGTTTCTTGGCCGTTTTCCTTATTCTGAGACAAGAGATAGCGTCCAGAGCCACTAGATAACATCGAAACCCCAATGTGTTGTACACTGTCGGACGCGATTTTCGACGAGAATTCCATTTCTGGCAGCGCCGACGCGCTATCTGTAACCGTTTCGAAAATATCGGCAAAAAACGTAAATTTTGATCGAAAATTTTAGCTAGTATCGGTTAAAAATCATCTAAACCTTGAGATAACCCCAACGTATTACACATCAAAATACGCGTCTCTTCGCGGGGAATCGAATGTCGCCGCGCGCGTCCTCCTAGCACTTACCTTTCTCGAGATATGGGCGTTCAAAATTTGAAACTTAAAATCGACGCTACGGCGTCCGCGAGGTGACCTTTAGACGCGTCTTCCGACGAGGAATCGAACGATATAAAGCGCGATCCGATATCTCTAACCGTTTCCGAGATATTTGAGGTCAAAATTTCGGATATAAAAATGGTCGCTAGAGCCTTTGCGTGTAGTCCATTAGACGCGCATCGTGACGGCGAATCGAATGACAAAAAGCACGATCCGATATCTCTAACCGTTTCCGAGATATTTGAGGTCAAAGTTTTTGAGATAAAAATGGTCCCTAGAGCCTTTGCGCGTAGTCCATTAGACGCGCATCGTGACGGCGAATCGAATGATAAAAAGCACGATCCGATATCTCTAACCGTTTCCGAGATATTTGAGGTTAAAGTTTTTGAGATTTAAATCGACGCTAGAGCGTTCTAGTATAGCCTATCAGGTGCGCATTGCGACGGGGAATCGAATGCTCAAAACCGGAACTCGATATCTTTTATCGTTTCCGAGATATTCGCAAAAATGTGCTGAAAATCGTTAAATTTCCTTATTTTTTACCCCTAAATCGTTACTTTGCGGGCAAACTATCGCTCCGATTTTGTTATAGTGCGATGCGCAATGTTCGCGTGGTCGATGCGAATATTTTGAGACCAAGCGGAACCCTCTAGCTACTGTCGTTAAAAAAACGAAAAAAACACGCGTTTCTTGGCCGTTTTCCTTATTCTGAGACAAGAGATAGCGTCCAGAGCCACTAGATAACATCGAAACCCCAATGTGTTGTACACTGTCGGCCGCGATTTTCGATGAGGATTCCATTTCTGGCAGCGCCGACGCGCTATCTGTAACCGTTAGCAATGTTGACACATTAAATGTGTCAATTTTAAATTAACTTGTCAATTTAAATCTTGTGCCAAACCAAGGTGACAACTGGTGACAACCGCCACAAAATTTCCCTAGATTATCAAATTTTTCTCGTTTTGCTTTTACAAAAAGAGAAATTTTAAAACTAATTGCAAAAAATAGCATAAAAGACACGTTTCATTTGACATTAAAGCACTCATTCAGTTAAGAAACTCGTGGCTACGCCACTCGTTTCTTAAACTCTGAATTCGTACTTTGAAACGTCAAAATGAAACTTGTCTTTTAATATACTATTTACTCACTTGTCTTGTTATTAGATTGTAAAATCTGTTGGACAATATATTATTATTATTATTATTATTATTATTTTTTTTTTTTTTTTTAAGGGGTGGGGGAGGAAAAAATGCCTTGTCACACCACTCTGTAAACACAAAGTGCTTTTCACCACTGCCCCGGGATCCAACAACAGAGCAGGGCGCAGCTGAAGGACGGGACAGGTGGGATGAACGTTCTCATACAATCATTTATTTATTTGGTGTAACATCAGATTACATATAGTGCAGGGTGGGGGGCAGTTGCGCGGCGGATCAGCTCGCGAATGAACCGCCGCGCGGGGCGGGGCGGAAGACCCACTTCTCCAGTAGGAGATTAGGGGGGCTTCTATCTAGCCTAGGTCGTGTGGCTAGCCTCGTGGGCCCGAAGGACGCGCAGAGATCCTAGTAGCACTTGTTTCTGCATGTTGCAGATAATGGGGTGTAGATGTTTAAGTTCCAATACGCCAATGTGTTGGAGGTGCTTGTGTGTGGACTGTAGGACTCCTCCCATGACTCCTATAATTACCGGTATAAATTTAATTTTGTAGCCGTCGTAACTAAGTTTGAGCTGGTACAGTAGGTCTCGGTACTTTTCTATCTTTTCTTGTTCTTTTTCAGCTAATTTCGTCTCACACGGGCAAGACATCTCAATTACGTATAACTCTTTTCTTTCAAAATCCAAGAGTACCATATCCGGTTTATTCGCGGACAGCCGTATCGTAGTCGAAAAAGGGAAATTCCAGAAAATTTTCACTCGGCTATTGGAGATCACAGTGGGAACACTCTGGTTATGGTACGGGGTAAGAGTTTCTCGTCAATAGCAAACAAGTAGCGCAGCTGATAGTAAAGCACCTTCAGAGCCATATCATGGCGGTTAATATATAGGTTAGGCGCATATTTTGGACATGCTGAAAGAAGGTGCATCGACGTCTCTTCCGATCCCTTGCAGGCTCTGCAGCGAGTGTCCTGGATGTCTAGATGTAAGATTCGCTTCTGGTGGGATAGTGTGTGGAAGACACCATCCTGCACAGCTGTTATATACCCTTCCGTTTCCGAATGGAGGGTCGACGATGTCAGGAAGGCGAACGACAATCGCTGGGATAGACAGTGGGTCCGCATGTGTTTAAAATACTGGCCATGCAAGGGCTTGTCGGTATGTTCAGACATTAGATGTTCGTAGCTCGCCTTGCGCAGTTTAATTCTTAGGTCTTTTGATGGCCAAGTTGCTAAATTCTCTGGGTTTAGTAATGTTGGGGAGAAGTTAATGGTTAGGCTTAGATGACGACAAGTTCTCTCCGCAGTTGTGAAAAGGAAGGCGCCCTGTCCCTCACGCTCCCGGTGTCGCACCATCTTCAGGAGTGGGTCTTGTGTTTGGTAAATTTGGGCTGCCATCGTAGTTACAATTCGTCCGTACAAACTCTCAACAGATGTCAGACCTCTACCCCCATCCCTCCTAGAGAGATAGAGTCGTGACGTGGACGCGCGTGGATGGTAGCTCCTGTTCTCCGTCATGATTTTCCTAGTCTCTCTATCCAGTTGCAGTATTTCATCGGCTTTCCACTTTATTGCGCCAAACGTGTGCGAAATAACGGGAATGGCTAAGCTGTTAGTTGCTAGCACTTTATTTATCGCCGAAAGCTCAGACGACCATATCATTCGTAGGGTTTTCTTATATTTAATTATCAAATCGTCTTTTACTTGTTTAGTTTTATTTAGTCTTTCCTGCGGAATGCCTAAATAGGTATACTCCTCCTCTCCTCTGAGACGCGTTATTATTGTACCATCAATCAATCTTGTATCGTCATCATCCTCCTCAATACCTCTCCCTCTTCTCATATGGAAGGTGGCGCATTTATCTAGGCCAAACCTCATGCTAATGTCTGCGGCGTATTGCTGTGTTATCTGTAGCATAGTTTTGAGTTCTTGCTCGTTTTCTCGCATATAGTTTTAGATCGTCCATATAAAAAAGATGAGTTATCTTAAAATTTCGGTCGTTCGGTCTGCCTGCTCTATATCCGTAGGTTTTTCTTAGTGCTATGGAAAGAGGTAGGAGTGTAATGCAAAACAGAAGAGGGCTGAGGGAATCCCCCTGATAAATGCCTCTTCTGAAGATTATTGGGGATGTCTTGCAAACATTATGTCCTTCTCCTACACTTATGGTAGTTTTCCAGCGTTTCATCAGTTCACGAATTACGTCAATAATGCGGGGTGTTACTCCCATGTTATCCAGCAATCTTAGGACCAGGTGGTGTGAGGTACTGTCAAAGGCCTTTTGGAAGTCCACCCACGCAACGGACAGGTTCCTTTTGTATTGGATTGCGTCCTGGCAGACACTTGCATCAATAAGTAAGTTCTCCCTTACTCCTGCCAGACCCCTCTTTGAACCCCGCTGTTCGTAGACCTCAGTCCAAATCGGGTCAACAGTCTCCAAGATAAACTGATGCATAATACTTGTAAATGTTTTATAAATCACGTTTAGGCAGGTGATAGGACGATAATTTCTTGGGTCTTTTTGGTCTGCTTTCTTATAGATCAACGATGTCCGGCCTTCGCACAACCAATCGGGTATCTCGTGCGGTTTTACAAGGTAGTTATTGAAGATTTGCACTATATGTCCATGAGTGGATGGGAATCTCTTCCACCAAAAAGCATTAACCCGGTCAGGCCCAGGTGACGCATAGTTAGGTTTTTTCTTTAAAGCAGCGTTAAGATCTTCCAGGGTAATCCGACGAGGCGGGGGGGGGGGGGGGGGCGCTCCCCTATCAGCGTTCGGCAATGGGTTGCAAAGTCAGCAAGATCTGGGTTGTCCCTGCTAAAATCTGCCGGAGTGCTATACATTTGTCCCCAGTATTCCTCGACATCTCCAACCAGAGGGTGCTGTCCGGTTCGGGCGTTCTTACGAAAAACTCTGGCGGGGTGTGTTCGGAATAATGAATTATTATTATTATGAATTATTATTATTATTATTATTATTATTAAAACTTCATTATTTATTCTCTTCATTCGAACTACTATCATTTAAATGAGAGTTTGAATTATCTAGGTTAGGTATGAGTTGAACTGTGACATGTAAAAGTGAACCCTACCTGTCTTCTTGGCGATCGACTTTCGTTTTATTTTACCTTATCTATTATACGACCTTCTAGACCCCCTCTTTTCAGCAGTAAACACCACGCTTATCTCGGCCGTAAAATACATTATTAAGCGGAGTGTACTCGAGGTGAAGAACGCGGTTCCAATTAGACCGACAGCGCTCGACTTTATACACACACACATATGCACACACGTAGGTAACTATCTGCTCTAAGTTTCCATTCCGGCTAACCCCGGACTTCGAATACCCTCTCGATTTTGGGGCGCTTCTGTTTGTGTTGTGTTGTTATGCCTGTTATTGTATTCGTTAGTGTTGCTTTGGGAAAAGAGGAGGAATCTCGCGCTGTCCTGCTCGTTATTATCGGAATTATTTATGCGATTTCCCGCATCTGCTAAAATTAGCACGACGTGACGATTGAGTGCCATGCGATGCATGCATGGAAAATTAACGTTGTTGGTTTAATTCGAAATTTTGTCAGTGAGTTCGTTTCCGATTCGTATTCTCGAAAATGAAAAATAAAGTGACTAGCATGTTAATTATTGATGATTGTGGGTTTTTTTTGTGTAACAGATGACGATGTGTGAATCATGAAACTAAATTCACTTATATACTACTTATTTATATTTTTTAATTTCTTTTTCACATGGTTTTTAGGTCGTAAATATTGAAAATATGAATGAATACTAAAACGTTTCGCTTTATTGCAAAGCTTTTTCAAGTATATAAATATAAATGTAAAAAGTGTAAATTATAAATAAAATGTTTTTGTTTAATAAATGACAAATTAACAATTGAAATCGAAGAAAACAATTGCATTACCTTTTTAGACCTCAAACTCATCAACAATGATAACAAAATCCTAACTAAATGGTATACTAAACCAACATGGTCTGGATGTTATCTAAATTTTAAGTCTTCACAACCTTTATCCAAAAAGTTAGTGTTATTATTAGTTTAGCTGACAGAGCAATAAAATTAACAAGTCCAGTTTTTCGATCAGATAAACAAAGCAAAAATATTCTAGAACAAAATAATTATCCAAATTCTCTTATAAACAAAATATTCAAACAAAGAATTTTTCTTTTTTTATAATAAATCAACAAAAAATATAAATAATAGCCAAACAATTACAAAATTTATAAAAATTGTTAAACATTTATCCGAAAAAATAAATCAAATTTTCAAACCATATAATTACAAAATTGCCTATCAAAACACAAACAAACTACAAAACCAAATCTATTCAAAATTAAAATCAAAAATTGAAAAAAGTAAAACATCATACATAGTTTATAAAATAGACCGTCAAAATTGTAATGGTGTACCTATATATAGGTGAAACCATGCAATATTTGGAAAATAGAATAAAAGGACACAAATATCTTACAGCTTTAAAAAAACATGAAATAACTCAAAATCATACCTTTGATTTCAACAACGTAACAATTTTAAACAAAGAACAAAATTTAAAAACACGTAATATACTTGAAGTAATTCAAATTTATAAACATAAAAATGCAGTCAATGATAAAACCGATATACAATATTTCACAAAATTATATGATTTAATTTTATAACTAAATACAATATTTTTAAAGAACTATTTAATTACAAAATTCAAAAACAAATAATCAAAACATCCTATTTTAAAACGCAATCTTTAAATAAAACATAATAATATATTCAAAATAATAGTAAACAAAACAATTTGTCATTTATTAAACAAAAACATTGTATTTATAATTTACACTTTTTACATTTATATTTATATACTTGAAAAAGCTTTGCAATAAAGCGAAACTCATTCATGTTTTCAATATTTACGACCTAAAAACCAAGAGAAAAAGAAATTAAAAATTATACTTATACATGGTCAAGAATTGAAGCTTTAAAACTTATTTATATTCACTATTTATTTCCACCGTTAGTATCCTTTGCTCGTAACTCCCGTTTTGGCTTTTTCAGTATTCTTATATTCAGTATATTAATATTTGGCGCGTTTAGTTTTGGAACAATCTACACTTTTCCTCATCTTTCGTGTAAATACGCGCTAGAAATATTTCGATTGTGCATGTAGGCAGCTTACAACAGCGTCATCTATGAGCAGTTTCATTAACTACGCGATCAGTAGCAAATTCAAATTTAAAATTTAAAAATAGGCTCGCGCTTATACAATACGTTTCTTTACTCATTTCAGGAACGCAACTTTTTATGCGCCGCCATCAGTATCGAACTGGCGGTGAGCGGTTTATTTTACGTCGCAAGAATAATGGTATTTTCGGAGCTACATCCCGATTTGGTACTGATAGCCTATTTCATACGTACCCATCTCACCGTAACGCCAACCTTACTACTGGTATTCGTGCCTAAATTTTGGTACCAGCAAAAGCAGGTCCCCGATCGCTGGCGCAAGAATACTCGTGCAGAATTCCTGTGGACGCGTTTAAGGTAAGCAAAAACATGTATTTTTATATTTAATATGTTCTGAGCTTGCGAAGCAGTCGGATATAAAGAGAAAAACGCTTGAACAAATAATTATTATTACTAATACATATTTCAAAACGAAGTGGATGTAGATACATTGCATGCGTATTCCGCACATCAACGGCACTATATTAAATGTGGATATATACAGGGTGATTCTCAATATATACGACAAACTTTAAGAGCTGATTCCTGAGGTTATTTTGATCATAAAAGTTTATATGAGTATATGTCCAAAACGGTTTGGTTTTAAAGTTATTGAATGTTTAATAATAAATTATGAACTATGACTAACACGGTATAATATCACAGTTGGTTCTTCAAAAACTATTGTGTTGAGAGGGAATTGTTTATTTGTCATTTCAATATTTGTCAATAGTTGTCAGAGTATTCATTCAGTTTATTGCCAGTTTCTGTTTTCTAAAATGAATTACACGAATGCTGAGATGTGTGATATGCATTTTGTTTACGGTCTTGCCAATGGAAATTCGCGTACTGCTAGACGTCTTTATGAAGAACGGTACCCGAACCGTATCATCCCGCATCATTTAATATTTGCCCGTCTTCACCAACGTCTTAGTGAAACCGGGAAATTTAAAAAAACGGACGACTGATAACGGACACCCATCTACAGTGAGAACTCCACAAGTTGAAGAAATGGTACTAAATGAAATTGAGGAGCATCCTACTACAAGCACCAGAAAATTGCGTTTACTTTAAATATTAGTCAGACCACAGTTTGGAGAATATCGAAAGATTAACTGTTGTATCCAGTATGTATCACATTCAACGAGTGCAGGCACTTTTGCCCGTAGATTTTCCGCAAAAAGTGGCTTTTTGTCAATGGATACAACACAAAATCGCACAAAATCCTGACTAATCCTCAAATATTCTTCACCGACGAGGCACTTTCTCTAAACACGTGATTATTAATTTTCATAATAATCACATATGGGCCGAAGAAAATCCGCACGAACTAGTGAATGCCCGTCATCAACATCAATTCTCTATGAATGTGTGGGCCGGAATTGTTGGAGATTATTTGATAGGTCCACATTTTTTACCGATGCGGTTAAATCGCGAGGTATACCACAATTTTCTTGAAAAGGAGCTACCACTACTGCTGGAAGAGGTTCCGTTGCAATTAAGATTACAAATGTATTTTATGCATGACCATGCTCCAGCGCATTTTAGTTCAGTTGCTCGCGAGTTTTTGGACAATACGTATCCAGATCGGTGGATAGGACGGGGAGGTCCACAACCGTGGCCTCATCGGCCTCCAAACTTAAATTCTTTGGACTTTTTTCTCTGGGGTCACCTTAAATCATTAGTTTATACAACTCCCATTGAAAATGTCGATGAACTGAGAAATCTTATTATCGCGGCTTTTCAAACAATTCGAAATACCCCTGGTATTTTAGAACGGACTCGCCAGTCAATACGACGGAGGATAGAAGCTTGTATTGCAGTTCAGGGGCGGTCATTTTCAACAGTTAGAATAAGTTAATTTTGTTTTACTAATTATTTTGTTAATTTATAATAAAAACATTAATTATGTTAACTTATTATTAAACATTGTACAACTTTAGAACTAAGCGATTTTGGACATATGTTCTTATGAACTTTTATGATCAAAATAACCCCAGGAATCAGCTCTTAAAGTTTGTCGCATATATTGAAAATCAGCCTGTATATGTATTTTTATAATTTAACGTTTTTCGTCTGCACTTAAAAATCGGACTAATATTTACTGGCGAATTCTTCTGTAAAAACGAGAAACGTAAGCGGAAATCTGTCAGGAAGTGGATCCAAGCAAGCGCAGACGTCGTCAGATTTTCACAGTACACAAGCACCAACGCTACCACTACAGTTTCTCGTCAGATAGCGGAAATATACATTAGTTCGATTCCGGTAGGGGGCGCCGTCCGTCGGTATCTTTGACGTGACCTCTCAGGAATCGCTGGCTCGTTACTAATGCATAGAAATCGCTAAAAGGTGGAAACAGGGAGGAAATTGGGGCGACCTATCGATCGAACCATGAAGAAACAAGTGATTTTTTTTTCTTTGCACACACAAAAATCAATTCTTACAATTGAAGTATATCAATATACTTCAATCGTTTCAGAGTTCAGTGTTTCCGCTGATGATGATAGCTTTGCTATTGAAACGTACGCCCAATTTAGTGCAGTTTGTGGTGGGGAGTCTAGGAGAAGTTTGCAATAAACGGCTGTGTACTGACTGAATTGATGAGCTGAACGGATAAAAATTTAAAAGGGCGCAAAAGAACAATTAACCTCAGAGTTACCCTCGCGAATTAAAACTTGGATCTAACCACGACAAGTAAATTGTGGGTGAAAGAAATCTGACTTTCTTAATTACCCCAAAAATTTAAAAGGTTCAATATAAAATAAAAGAACAGAATTTTTAACCCAACGACGTTAATTAACAATCAACTTTATTATAAAAAAAAAGAAAAAAAAATTAATTACAAATTTGCAGAAAAAAAAACCGTGAACAGAGGGTTCTGGCCTAAATTTAAAAACTGCACGTGATTCTAAATTACAATAGGACAATGCTATTTCCTATATCAAAGCAAAAGATTAGTTTGTTCAGGAAGATAATTCTTTTTTATACCAATACAATCCACGTGGTTTCAAATTAACACAAACAAAATTAAGCGTGGACAATTTCCAGCAAAAAAACAAGAATGAAAAACTAAATGCAAGCTTCTATTCACCCAACCCGAGGTGATTAATAATTAAAAACAAAACAGCAAAATGGGAAAACGGAAAAATTAATTCTATAAAATATAATAAGAAAATTATAACTAAAATATATCTTCCTGCACGAAAATAATGAATGATCTTATATCTATAATGTGCACACTTCAATGTAATAACAATTATTATTAAGCGAATTCCTTGATGGACGAAATAAAATTCAATTTATGTGAATTAAAATCTCAAGAACTACAAAATGAAATACAAAATTGCAGCAATGATTTAAAAATACATGTACTCACGGTAACATCTACCAAGGAACTGCTTCACAAACTTCAGTCGCGTACAACGCAAACGCAAAATTTTACCGACAAAATCTACTAGAATAAACAATGAATCAAACTAGCGAGCGCTAGACATTTAATTGAATAGAAATTAATTTAAAAAAAAACTTAACACTTAAATAAATAATACAATTAACTTATTAACTAAATTTATACAAACATAAACGAACCCTAGTTCAAAACAGTTTTACACCCCGCTCGGGTAACATATCCCAAGTATCTAATGATAAATGGGCCGGATTTTTAAAATTCCCTAACGCCTCTTGTGGAAATTTCTCGATACAATGATTCAGCAAAACGGAAATTCATGACAAATTAGGCAACTTAAATACACTCGCGGTAATGTGGGTTGCCACAGCAATACTTTTAACAAGAAATATTAAATTCGGAGTGATATGTATTCTTATACCACGATAATACCTTTTGACATTTAATGACAAACAAACTTTTGATTTCTTGAGGCATTTTATTATACTGAGTGAGTTTTTTTATCTTGAGACAACGGAATATCTTTAAAACACTACATCAAATTAAAAACAGATCTTATAAGATAAGATTTGTTATAATGTAGGGGGTGCTGAATGGTGCCGAACTCGATCCCCCACCTCACCCCCTCAGAGTGGGAAAGGGGGCAACTTTGAAATCTTAAATGGGAACTCTCATTTTGTATTGCAGATTCGGATTCTACGCCATCAAGTATGTAGTTTTTGTTTGAAACTTTTTTTCGATTCGTAACAGATGTAATCGTAAAAAACATGACTGTGTTTAGAAAAAAAACACAAAAAAGAAAGCAAGCAATCATGTTTGCTTGCTTTGTTTTTAATGTATTTTAACATAAACTAATATTTCAAAAGCCATTCAATAACGAAGAACTTTGCTTTATGAAATATAGCAAATAGGCAAGTTCTTATTTTGTTCCCACCCTCTTTCATAACTCACGAGCCACCACTGGTTAAAACATAAAATGGGCAGAAAGTATGTATATTCATACATACGCAAACGTGCACGTACAAAATATGGGTAATAAAAACCCTTTCTTCATTACTCCCCTCCCCTTAAAAAGGAATCCTTTTTTACTACGCTGTTTACCTACTCGTGTACCTGTTTATTTATTCATTTTACGGGCCACGTTTTTTTTTTATCGCATTACAAACGGTAACGTTCCGTTTTTACACACCTTATAAATATTTCAAGCGGGATTAATGCGATGGATAATTTCAAGGCGAGAGGATCGCATTATCCCGACATAAACAATAATATTGTTGTGATAATGATGGAAATGAGAAAGACTACTGTTTTTTATTTTTTAGGTAAAGAAAAAGATATATTTAAGTTTAACCAAACAATACGCAATGCAAGCCTAACATATTTTCTGTACGCTCAGAAAAGTATCTGCATTGAGCTAACCAACAATTTAATTAATTTAACAATACTGTTTGGTTGTATATGGCGAACCAAATTTTTTGTTGCAATACCGAAAAAAAAATTAGTATTTGTTAGTACAACAAATTTTTATTGTTATGGCAACTCTGGCAAGAGGTCAATCGAAGCCTTTGAAGCATATCACGTCCGCATACATAACAAGATGTGGGTCAGATAAGAACAGGGTAATATCGTTTATATACATATTGAATAATACTGGTCCAAGTACGGACCCCTGCGGTACCTCACTAGCTACAGGTGGGCAATGAGATATTGTCGATAGCAAGTTACAAGCTTGGTTTAGAAATGATATCTTAACAAACTGCACTCTAGTTTTTAAATATGAAGTAAACCATTCAAAAACGTTTCCTCTAATACTATAGGCATATAGTTTATCCAGTAACTTATTATGATGAACACAGTCAAAAGCCTAGATAAATGTAAAATTGTTTGGTTTACGAGAAATAAAATTAAATACAATTTTCTTCATTGAATTGAAATTCGTGATTTGGGGGTACTACTCGATATAACTAAACTATTATTCGACAAGCATGTTTGTTATGTGGTTAACAAAGCATTTAAAAAATTGGGATTTATTATCCACTTAACAACTTTTTTTTTTCCAAATTATCAACATTTACTACCCTTTATTATGCTCATGTCCATAGTATTCTTTCATATGCGACTGTCGTGTGGAATCCCTAATATAATGTTTATGTCAATGCTATACAGTCTCTTCAGAAAGAAATCGTTAAATTGTTATCAGCTATGAAAGAACCTTGCTTGAATTTAAAATGCTTTCGACGCAATCATGCCGTACTCGCAGAGATATATTATTTCTGTTCAAGATTTGTAACTACAGAATTTTTTGCGAAGAAATACTTTCTTGTGTTAACTTTAATGTTACACCTTACACCACTCGTTTTGTTTTGTTATTTAGACCACCTCCATCGACAAATAACGCACATAAAAATTCACCTGTTATTACACACAGAGAAGTAATTTCTAGAATCAAGTGAGAATTTCCCAACTGACGTACCTCTGGTTCTTATATATAAGCAAATGAATAATTTCTTGGACGAAGAAAATTATTTTCTCAATATCCCAACAAATTAATTCCTTGTTTGAAGAAATTTAATGTCCTTAGAAAAAGGAAAGCTGGTTGCTTGAAACAAATAAAAAAAAAACTGGTTTCAAGAATATTATGTATTTAATTCGAACTTATGAGAACTTTGAATTGAGAAAAAATAAATTTGATATAAAGCAGGCCTCTCCTTAAAATAAATGCAAAGCGAGCTTAATATCAGTTTTGTCTTTTCTAGTGGTAAAAATCTAACACTTTAAATCAAACGTTATTTTATTAAACATGAAAACGGTACTTACTTGAACTTAAGGATTCCTTTCTTTAATTCAAGAAACAAAAATGGTGTTTTTATTCTTAAGGTTATCGTACATTAGCCCGTCACAGCACGGCACGGTGCGCCCCAAAACCAATAGCATTGCGCTGAGCTATGTATGCTGATATAATGGGCGCTTGCTCATTCATTTGCATTGCTTTAATTCTATCCGTTTTTTTTTTTTTGACGGGGCGCACCGTGCTGTTTCGTGACGGACTAATGTGCGATAACCTGTACTCTAGTACTGTTGGTTGCAAAAAACTGATTAAAGTTTCGTCAAAAATAACTGAACTGTTAGCTATTCTGAAAAAGCCAGCAACATGACGAATTGTTTACAAACAGCAAGACCAAACCCAATATATTATTATGATTTTAATTATGCTGGCAGAGGACCCTATGTAGGATTAGTTGCTTGATAATAATTTTCGTTGGCTAAATATACATATTTGTATCTTACTTATAATATACGTTGTTTCTTACATAGGATATTTATTGTTACCATTTAACACCACATATTTTAAGGTAAAAACTCGAAATAAATTGCAAATATACATAGTTAACATATTAATAAAATTAGTTTATTTTAATTTTAATTTGTGAATTGTTAAATCATAGGTAAGGAAAAAAATGCAAATCGAATAACTTTACAACTAAAAAGTATTTATTTAGATACCACATTTACAGTATATTACAGTATTTTATTGCGGTTTCTATCTCCGCGCCAATGCTACACCACTCAAAATGGCCTTTATATTGAAGCCGAATATAAATTGTTCTTCAGACTATTCTATTTATAAAAATATCCGTAACTATATATGTATATTTTTTTATTTACTAGTATATATACGCATTATATTATAAAAATATTTACCGTTATTCAAACCACTATAAACAGGTGACAAACAGATTTAGGTAACGCACAGGGACAAATATTATCGAAATACTGCGAAATATCTAATACCTAATTGCAAACTCGATCATACTGGATAAAACCAAGTTTCATCGTATATCAACCCCTCCACATTTCAACTTTTTTTCTATTCTAAATACAAGAAACTTATGTTACTTGCGTCAAGGAAATATCACTTAATATTAGAAAAATCGTAAGAGAATGAATTATTCCTTATAAAAATTATATGTGCTTGTTTTTTAGAGAGATAACATTTGCCACAAATAAATTTTGTTTTGATATTAGTAAAATTTCAAGAAAATAATTTATTATATTTAAGGACACCTATTAACTTGGATCTACTATCTGTCTATTTAGAGTTTTAACCAACGTCATCGATTTTTGTCCGTATGAATCAAATCGATACTTCGGAATCAAATTAAAAACCGTATAAACAGGATATCGTATGCGCGGTTTTTCAGTATTGGTTTAAATTCGATTTTGAGTTTACGTTCGAATTTTACGTTCAAACCATATTATACTTCTGGTCACAGCATTAGTTGAACCTTGAACCGAACAAAAAAATTGTTTCATTTTGAGTGGAGTTATGTACGAAGCTTAAACTTTAATATCTCCCTCAAATTGAATATAACCATAATATATAACCTTAAAATAATTGTTTGTGACATCTGATGTCACTCTAACTAACTAACGACGTTATAGGTTAGATTTGATATTTAACTGACAGGTGCCATGATAGAAACCGGAAACGATGCACTATTTTAAGTATTGTACTTAAACAATGCAGTAATGCTATCTCTATCTGTCACATTTATGAAATTACTCCTTGTATCTTTTTCTGCGAGACAAGCGGAAACTTTGCTTCTTTTTTCAATAGCAATACTTGAACAAAATAGTCAAATCAGAAGATTGTCTTTACTTGTATGACATATCAATGACGTTGGTTAAAACACTAAATAGACAGAGTTTAGTAAATTCTCTAAAACAAAGAAAATACTATCTTACATTTAGTAAAAATGTGTAAGAACACAGATGTACTTGACAATAGAAAACGTTTTTCTGTGTGTAGATGTATGTCTTCATTTAATAGCGTTTGTCCTTTTGTTGATATTTTCAATATATCGTTGCTTTCATTCGGAAAATTCTTAAAATCTACTTTAATTAATGTGCAATAATAGTTGGAGTTATCTGGGGAACTGGTAGCACTGGATTATTAACTTTTTTTTTAAGTGTATTTTCATAATTAAATGTAATTAGTGTAATTACATATTAAGCCAGTAGAATGTATATTTTTAAATTGTTAAATACTTCTGTGGATAGCGGTTCTGGGTTCGTCCCAAAGAATCCCTATGAAAGTAAATAAATAAATAAATTGCCAAACAACACTGCATTATAACATTCAATTCCACGTCCTGCAAAAACTTATTCGAGAATATACCGCCTTTTTATTTTAATAAAAGGAATTTTCCGCAAAGAAACGCGACTCCCACGATTTCGACTTCCCCGTTTACAGTCCTCTCTGTTTATATTTACACGCTTCAACCGGTTACCATGGCGACGACACGTTGAAACGTCAAATAATTTGACATTTATACCGTCACCTTTCCGTTGCGCACGTATTCCATTTCATTTCCTAACGATATTTTATTATTTTACGCCGTCAGATGAGAGGGTTCGTTACGCGGCAGCTTTTGTACGTTAAAAATTCCTAAAGTCGATATTGATGTTGGTGGACGCAACGAATTTATGTCATTTAAAATCAATTAGAATCTCCGCGTCGGGAAGGAATGGCGAGCCGCAGTGATTTCCTGTTTAATAAGAGAGCCAATTTGAGTCGAAGGATGATGGCATGGTAACGGCACGTTTACGATAGCGTATATACAATCCTAGGTATCGCGATGTGAATATGAAGAATATCTGTGATAGTTATTTTTACACGTGAATCTATAGCGAGATCAAAAATTATATTAATAAAATTTGCCATATGATTTATAATTATAAATTTGCTGAGATTGTTTTTTTATTAGTTTCTGTACTTAATTTAAAAAATGAAGTACAACATTTCTTGCATAACTTCTAAAGATTTACCTTAAACTAATCTAAATATTAGTTGTTGAACTCAGCCGAAATCCTATGCATCTGGGAATTAGTTCGGTATCCAGACACCAACGGCGTTTTTTTTACCGCGTTAATTTGAAAATGTAATTATTGCTTTTCAAATTATTTATTATTGACAAGAAATTTATGGCCAAACAAAAACATGCTACATAAGGCTCATTCTTTTATTCGTCGATATCTAATTAATATACAGGGTGATTCTCAATATATGCGACAAACTTTAAGCGCTGATTCCTGGGGTTATTTTGATCATAAAAGTTCATAAGAACATATGTCCAAAATCGCTTAATTCTAAGGTTGTACAATGTTTAATAGTAAGTTAACATAATTAATGTTTTTATTATAAATTAACAAAATAATTAGTAAAACAAAATTAACTTATACTAACTGCTGAACTGTTGAAAATGACTGCCCCCAACTGCACCGTAAAATAGTTGCAGTAAAATTACATGTAAAATCGTTGGTAACAAAGTTGCCTACAATTTTGCAGGTAAATTTGCTTTATAAGGTAAAATTTCTACCATCTAGTAAATTTCATATGCTGATGTGTTTTTTCAAAGATTTTACTGTAAAATTCGTATGTAATATTTATATGAACTCTATATTTACCGAACACTGAAGTAATTTTCATATGTATTTTTATAAAGAGAGCAAGCAACTTACCTAATTCTTTTATAGCACCTAATAGGTCATACTGAATCACTCAACCAGGGATCAAGAATGAACACGCTTACGCGAAACCTACGATTGTTTGTGACGTACATGATATCATTGAGCCAATAATGAGTTCGACAAACGAATAGAATTACCTACGCGCACAGATAAATAATTCAATAACCAATCACATTGCGGCGTATGAATTTCGTATTTTCCATGATATCTATAGTTTTACCCGAAAATTCAAGTAAAAACAAATAAATATAAAAGATCCTCATATTTTTACAGCAAACTTAATAGTTCATAGTGAAATTACTTTTAAAGTGCACTAAATACCACAAAAAAATGTCAATTTTACACTTTTAAGTAAATTTTGAGAGTAAATACAAAATTGTACATGTTTTTTCCTTTATTTTCCTTTTGAATTTTTGTTACATCTTAAACTTACATGAAAAAGCTATAAATTTTTACCGAAATTTCTTTTTCCATGTTAAATATCCTAGAAAAAAAAACATGTAAAACAAAATTTACATGATTTATTGTGGTAAATTCACAACGTTATTACATGTAATATTCCTGATTTACCATGGCAAAATTACTGTAATTTTTTACAGTGTGCAATACAAGCTTGTATCCTCCATCGTATTGACTGGCGAGTCCGTTCTAAAATATCAGGGGTATTTCGAATTGCTTGAAAAGCTGCGATAATACGATTTCTCAGTTCATCGACATTTTCAATGGGAGTCGTATAAACTAATGATTTAAGGTGACCCCAGAGAAAAAAGTCCAAAGAATTTAAGTCTGGAGACCGAGGAGGCCACGGTTGTGGACTTCCCCGTCCTATCCACCGATCTGGGTCCGTATTGTCCAAAAACTCGCGAGCAACTAAACTAAAATGCGGTGGAGCACCGTCATGCATAAAATACATTTGTATTCTTAACTGCAACAGAACTTCTTCCAGCAGTAGTGGTAGCTCCTCTTCAAGAAAATTACGGTATACCTCCCCATTTAACCGCATCGGTAAAAAATGTGGACCCATCAAGTAATCTCCAACAATTTCGGCCCACACATTGACAGAGAATTGATGTTGATGATGGGCATTCACTAGTTCGTGCGGATTTTCTTCGGCCCATATATGATTATTATGAAAATTAATAATCGCGTTTTTAGAGAAAGTAGCCTCGTTGGTGAAGAATATCTGAGCTAAATAGTCAAGATTTTGTGCGATTTTGTGTTGCATCCATTGACAAAAAGCCACTCTTTGCGGAAAATCTGCCGGCAAAAGTGCCTGCATCCGTTGAATGTGATATGGATACAGCAGTTGACCTTTCAATATTCTCCAAACTGTGGCCTGACTAATGTTTAAAGCAAATGAAATTTTTCTGGTGCTTGTAGTAGGATGTTCCTCAATTTCATTTAGTACCATTTCTTCAATTTGTGGAGTTCTCACTGTAGATGGGTGCCCGTTATCAGTCGTCCGTTTTTTAAAATTTCCCGTTTCACTAAGACGTTGGTGAAGACGGGCAAATATTGAATGATGCGGGATGATACGGTTCGGGTATCGTTCTTCATAAAGACGTCTGACAGCATGCGAATTTCCATTGGTAAGACCGTAAACGAAATGCATATCACACATCTCAGCATTCGTGTAATTCATTTTAGAAAACAGAAACTGGCAATAAACTGAACGAATACTCTGACAACTATTGACAAATATTGAAATGACAAATAAACAATTCCCTCTCAACACAATAGTTTTTAAAGAACCAACTGTGATATTATATCGTCTTAGTCATAGTTCATAATTTATTATTAAACATTCAATAACTTTAAAACCAAACCGTTTTGGACATATACTCATATGAACTTTTATGATCAAAATAACTTCAGGAATCAGCTCTTAAAGTTTGTCGCATATATTAAGAATCACCCTGTATAAACAGAAAAACACTATAATCCTATCGATGAATAATCGATGATATCCTGTGTTAAGTTATGCGGCAAATCATTAATATATAAAAGAAATAAAGTGGGACCCAAGACAGAGCCTTGAGGTACTCCGATATTGACATCTAGAAAAGTGGATTGCATATTATCTATACAAACACCTTTTTTTCTACCGGTAAGGTAAGACTCAGAGAGATCATTTTAGAGCAATTCCCTCCACTCCATATCTTTCAAGCTTGTGAAGGAGAATATTATGGTTTACTAAATCAAAATACGCTACGTTTAAAACGTTTAAAAAATAAAAATACTAACTTTCCGATTGTAGCGCTCCTCTTGTTTGGAAGTAGAACTGAGGGGTTTACAACTCGACTAAGTGCTTTACTTTTCAACGCAAAATCGGGCTAGTTTACATGGCATGCAGACAATTTCGGAGACTTCGCAAAATACCGTTTTTTTTTTCCCTTTTTCACATCATCCCGCTAACTCGTAAAAGCACTTATCCAAATCGGTTAAAGGTCTTCCTGTGTTCGTCACCCGCCACTAAATAACCGACCCATGTTAAGCAAAAATACGCATACCTTTTGCAGAGTTCCTTGACCTAGCGGCAAACTTTATATAGCGACATCAACGTCAACCGTTCTTTTTGTAATGCCCCCGCGATACAACGGTGATAAAAACGGTAAATTGTTTTCATTCGATGCATTATGATGTCCATTTAAAATTAATCGGTATATTTATTCGTTGGTTATATGCTATACAAGTTCGTGTATGTTTGGTATGCACGATGACACAAAAGTACACCTACTAGACGATATGCCGGGAATCTAATCGGTGTTTGAACAAGTTTATTTTTATTTCGTGGCACTTACATGGAGTGTTTATTGTCTATGTAGGTTTAAAAGGATCCCACTGGACACAGTAAGAAAATGCGTGTAGAAATTAACACTAAAAGTGTTCTATATTAGTCCACACTATCTTTGGTAAAATTTACACTGTGAATTTTGGTAAGATTTACCAAAACGATATGGTAAAACCTACACTCTAAAGCGTGTTGTCTGATACACTTACCCGTGTAAAATTCCAAGAAATTAAGTCCACCCGTGAGTGTTAGAGGTACACCATTATGTGTATTTTTGTTTATAATTTATTCGGTAAAATAAAACTATTTGACTTTAAAAAAAAAGGGTTTATTACATGTAGGATTAACATTGATACACGAATAAATAATAAAACGTGATATATAATTATGCAAAATGTCAGGGGTCTCTTCAAGAATTAGAGCAAGCGTTCTGGTTCAACGTTTCGTTGTTCAGTACAATAACGAAACGTTGAGTCTAGAACCTTTTTTTGTCAATTTTTAAGTTTGAAGTGCATACCTCTGGAGTTATGTTTGCGCCTGCTCTTTTGATGGCAATTTCAGGTGTCGCAAATGTTGCGTCATCCGTATTAGTATTACAATCTGCCAGGCTCTCTTCCGATGTCACACTACTCACACTTACGGTGGAAGTGCTGGAATGATCGCTTTCATCATCCGACACACCTAATAACAATTATATACTTTGCTTTAAAATATTAAACAAAATAAATACTTTTTACTCAAACATGATTTTTCACCCAGTAATAATAAACAATTTGGATTTTGTTGAATATATGAATCAAAAGCCTCTTCATCCAACATTGCTCCATTTTCATCGCTTAAAAACATTTCAGGAGTCCCGGATATATCAAATTTTTCTTTGACTACAAGAAACAATTTTGACTGTATATATAATAATAGTATAATAATATAATTACTACTAATATTATTTGTATTAACACAAGATATATGAATTAATAATTATGTTTAGGATGGAAGTAGTACGAGCCCTAGGTCAATAAACGTCACCTGCGGAATAAAAACTCACTACTCCTTTGGTGTATAATATACCAATATATGCACAATGTTATTTATTTATGGAAACTGATTTGGGACATTGTGTTGACATAATTTGTCAATTATTTTCATCCTAAACATAATTATTAATTGAATTTGTTTATACATGAAGTTAATACAAACAAAACAATTGATAGCAATTAATAAGAATAACAATAGTCCCCAACAATAATTAAGGCTGAATAAAGTATTTTTAATGCAATGTCACTCTATAGTCGGTACGCTTTCGCTGATGTCCGTATGCTCATTAATAAAAAATAACAACTGCAAATTAGTAATAATAATACAATTATCATTGCATTCACAATTCACAATTTGGTTTATGTAATAAATTCGCAAAGATTGAATGTGATACAAGTTATCAAATAAAGAGAAAACCATTGCGCAGCATAGCAATATTCTATTAGTAGAAATTTCAAACTTCCCCCCACCAGTTAAGATGAGGAAATGAAGTTAGCAAGCACCCCGACCGAACTGTGGAAAGATACATAACACAAGAATGTAATGGCGTCCGAAAATCAAGTGTAAAATATATAGCTAAGCATTTGTATTTAGAGAGTGATTATCAGATAATGTTTAAAATAAAAAGATTCTACAGAAGCCACCAACAACACTTACCATGCCTAACAGTAAACAAAGAATATATGCGTATAACAATAGGTTCTCTCTGCGACACCACTAATTATGTTGCATCGCCTAATTATATTTATATGTTGTTATAAAGCATAATAATAATAATAATAATAATAATAATAATAATAATAATAAATAATAATACCTTTATTTCAACAATTAGGGGATTAAATATAATCACAAATACAATACAACCCAACCACCTATCCCCAAAAATGCAGAAACATACGTCAAAAGAGAACAAAAACTAAATGAAAAAACTAGATAGGCAGATGTGCCTGCTAGACAATATTAACTAAACTTAAATTATTATAGTTTGTGACTAAAAAATCATTCACCGAATAAGGTTCAAATTACAAATCAGATTAATAACTTTTTTTTTGAAGGATGCGATAATGGCATCGGTTTTTATTTCTGTGAAGTGCATTAAAAAATTGATGCAATATAAGCTACACCCTTCTCCTTTTTTGTATATACCAAGTATTTTTCAAAATTAAGTGGTTGAAATACTAACTTACCCTTTCATATACAATTTTCATATGTCGACAACTCACCCAATTAATTTAGGCACTTAACTAAATGTTTATATTGAGTTTCAGCACCAATGGAACCGGGTCATGATTAATGAGACATACTACGACATACGCCATTACCATAAATAAACAAGTAAACAAGATTCAACCCGAATCTGATCACGTGTCTTAACTATCCCTACCTCACACATTCTAGAACTCTTTACGCGCAGGCGAATTAAAAAATTTACACCTCAGTGTAAATGTGTAAATAAACTTGAGATACTGATGCCAACATGTTTTACCAAATTGCATTTGCAACAAAATGTAACTTTACCAAATTAGTAATATCTTTCACACGTAAACTTTTTACCACTTACACTTTAGGCTTTACACGCTGAAATTTCTTACTGTGTACTAAGCCTTTTTTAAACGTAAAATAATATCATAAAAATGAGGATCTAAGGCCGAATACAGAAGCAAAAAGACGACATTAAAAATGATAAGTGAATGTGACAAAAGTTACCTTGGTTATACCACCAAAAAAATTAACGGATTTCTTTAACATTATTTTGTTTTGGGCTAACATAAAAATGGTTACACAAAATTTTTTGTTGGAATAAACCAAACATGTTTCTCAGTGTGTTTGTGAAGAATTTTAACAGTTACGCACTTTTATTATTAATAGGTTGATATTCTACGACCGAACTGAAGTAATGACAATTCCTAAAATCATAAAATCTTCGCTCCCTACATTAACGATATAACCATGAACGCGTAATAAAAACAGATATTAAAGTTACCGCTATTGGCGCTGCTGTTTCGGATTCCAAAAGTTCGTAACATCACTCCACATCATAAAGTTCCCAAACGGTTATTTTTAAATTAAATCAACTTTCGCCGACGTCTATTAAATTTGGTAATAAAACATTATTCGTGTCAATCGCATCGCAAAAAAAAATACCTATAAAATGCTTTAACTGTAATGCAGTACAAACAAGGTGATAAAATCAAATATGTCAAGACGTTGTACGTCAAAAATCGCACACAATCAGCGCCATCCCGGCCAAACTTCATCGGTGATTTATGATGCCACGAAGAGTCGACGCGGACTATTTGAATTACGATAAAGTGCTGCTGATGCGTAAATGTCTGTAACGGTACGATGTACGATAAAAATAAAAAAAAGAACTCGCTTGCGGTTAGGTAGTTTAGTAATCGTAAATTTTCGATTTTTTTTTGTTTTAAGGGGGTTACTACATATCCTCATCCATATGGGAAAACCACCATTACGTATGTCCCTTTTTCTCAGAAACGCCGTATCTGATCTCATTGATTTTTTTTACATACTGCTGTGTACTGAAGGTACCAAAGAAAATGCAAAATGAATTAATAAAAATGAAAAATTAAATAAACTAGTTCAACGGATAAAATAAAGAGGCGCAAAAGAACAATTATACTCAATAACTAAATCTTGTATAAAAATTAATATTAAATACAGAGAAAATTTGCTCGAAACATTGATAAAGGCAAATCGGAGTAAATATGCACATGTGTGCCACACAAACAAAAAACTCTCGCGAATACAAGGTGTTCGTCCACAGCAATACGTTATCTAGTATTGTCCCAACAGTTTAAGTGAAAGATTTCGTAAAATTTCCAAAGACGTTTTTTTTTTTGAGTTTTACAAAATCGATATTTTCTTCGCTTGTGCTTTTTTACATACTTCTCGCAACCTGTTCAAAGTATCGCGATATATTTTTTTTCTAAATGTAGAATTAGATAGAGAATATACTGAATGAAGCGTTTTTTAAAATAAACTTCTGTTTTTTTAAACAAAAAAAATCAAAAATTTAAAAAACTGAGCTAAGAAAATATTGATTTTGTGAAACTCATAAAAAAAACGTCTTTAGAAATTTTATGAAATCTTTAACATCTCTTAAACTATTGGAACAATACTAGATAACGTGTGTAAAAAAATCAATGAGATCAGACACGGCGTTTCTGAAGAAAAAGGGACATACGTAATGGCGGTTTTCCCATATGGATAAAGATATGTAGTAACCCCCTTAAGAGACTGAACTTACATGTTTAGAACATCATGACATGTGATGATTTAAGTAATACAATTTTTACGTAAATTTCCTGTTCACATAATCGCCCATGGAACGGCTTTCTTCATCTCCCAGCATTCGCCAAGGACATTGATTATATACATATAATATACACATAAAATCAATGGGCACGGAGTAAGCGAAATCCATGGCAAAAACCTTACTCTCGGGGGATATGGAAAGAAGTCCCAGACTTTATTACTCATAGCCGCAAATTATTATTATCCTTTTGAGTGCTGAAGAAGCAGCCTCCACGTTTCCTTAAATTCCGACAGCCTTGCCGTCTTCGTATAGCTGCTCCTGTTTCACACATTGGAAGTTGAAACAGGAAACAAGTAATGACCTAAAAACAAACAAAACAACAGCAGTACCTATTCTAATATTTAATAATAACTTAATCCTAATTATTCTAACCAATAGTAATTAAATTAAAGATCGATATTTTAAATATTTGTAGTTTAACACTAATTCCGAACTACATAAAATATTCATTATAAGCATGCTACCCACTAACTATCTAAATATCATGCCGTAGCCCTATCTAGTTCTTTAGCAACATTACTAAAAAATTCCCACCATTCGACCGACTCATTATCTCTAATATCTGTTTCGCTTCGTGGGCAAGTTAACCCCTTAGCTAATGTCCTAATTTCAGTTCGCGACCGCCATGCATCAGTGAGTGAACATTCAAATAAGACATGCCCCGCTGTATCTACTCCACCACATTCACAATGCGAATCATTAACCCTCCCAATTCTACATAAATATAATTTAAAATTACTGTAACCTGTTATTAATTCTACCGCCTGACACGATAAAGTAAACCTCATTTCCCTAAAACGTGTAACGCTACCGATAAATTTCCTAGTCCACCTTCCATTTAAGGTGTTATCGCACCTACTCTATGAGTCATTATCAAGTTTATCCCTAAACACTTTTTTTTTAACGACACTAGCTGAAATTAGCCCAAATCTAATAATCGAGACACCATCTCTTTCATTAATTGATGCGCCTTCTCATTACCGATTGTACCCACGTGAGCCCTAGTCTAAAAAAGTTTTATATCCCCCCACGCAACATATCCCAGGTATCTAACAATAAATAAGTCAACTTTTTTAAATTCCCCAACGCCTCTACTACAGATAAGCTATCTGTTATAATTCTCACGTCTCGTATAAATTGCCATTCTCGCCCAATATAAACTACTGCCTGATTCATTGCAACTAATTCTGCCTGAAAAATATTGCAATAATCCCCTAATTTAAACTTTTTATTATGTATTTCAATACCCCTGTTATAAACAACGAAAGCCCTCACCCTTCCACCCATTCGTAAAACTTCTAAAGCCTCTCCAGAAGTGTCTATAATTTTTTTTTACTTTTTAATTCCGTGGGATGAATTTCGTGGAATGAATCCCCTTTTAATATGCATATTTTATCCTTCACGTTATATATACATGTATCTAATGATTTGATTTAGATCGATTTTTCTACCTAAACGATAATATCCATTAATATCAACTACAATATTCCCGCGTAAATATCGCAAGAGCAATATTTCAGAGAATCAATTCAATTATGTTTAACGAAGCGCGAAATGTTACGAGAATTAGAGATGGGAGGGGAGTTAGTCCCTCCTCATAAATCGGGGAGATATCGTCTATATGTGCCGGAAGCGACTCAGCCCGCTTCTAACGCGCTATAATATCGACAGATAAAATAGTTTCGGAGCCCTGGACCATTCCATTCGGTCCTGTACGGCAAACAACGGAATGTGCCCACGAATGTAGCTATTACGAAGTATGTATAGCACGAAGCAGTTTGCCAAGTGCATAATGCGCGACATCTCTCGGGAGGTCAAAGATTATCTTGTCGTCGTAAGTTTATTATTATGGATGTGATACTATGTAACATACTGCTGTGAACTGATGGTCCAAGCATATAAGTTTAAAGAAATTAAAATGACAAAATTAATTTAGCTAGCTCAGCAAAAATGAATTTAAAAGGGCACCAGAGATTCTTATATCTCAGAGTAACTTTTTTTAAAAAGTAATAGTGGGCGTTTGCAAAATTGACTTTCTTTAAAATTCCCAAAAATTGAAATGGCTGATTCAAAAATAAAAGAACTGTGATTTTAAAATGATATTTACAATCATTAAATTTATTTTTTAAAAAGAAAAAAGAAAAAAAAAAACATTTGATACAAATTACAGGAAAAATTAAAACCATGAATATAAGATTCTGGCAAAAAACAAACCTGCATAAGATTCTACAATTTAAAAAGGACAATGCAAATCCTTTAGCAAACAAAATGGTGAATTCGTTGTAGAAGGAATTTCTTATACCACAAAAAATCCACGTGGTTTCAAAAATTCAAAGCAAACTAAAATTTAATTCAAATAACGTAGAGAAACAACCAAAATTAAAAATGAAATTTAAATCAAGCTCACAGCTTCTCTTCACCTACCCCGAGGTGATTAAAAACTAAAGAATTTGAAAATAAAAAAACTGGAAAATCTAACGCGATTACTTCTAAAACGAGATAATTAAAAAGCCTAAATGTATGTACACACGATCTAACACAAATTAATAAACGAATTACTAGATAGAGATTTTAAAAATTCCAAAGAACGAACTAACATCTACAATGAAAAGAATTACCAGAAAAGGTAACCCAAAACAAACAAAACAAGACCAAAACACCCTCTTCGTCCGTCTGGTAACTGCTCGGGCCTCTAAGGTAACATTCGCATATATATGAAATTTACATCTTCTGCGTGCGATAACGGCGCAACGCATCGCAAAGAAAAAACTAGCATATAAACTATACAATACTGGTACACGCAAAATGTACAAATAAATGAAATAAACTATACACAACTGAACAATAAAAATGATACTAACAATTAAATCAAAATTCTTAGCAAAATAAACAAATATTAGAATTGTGGAAACTCTATCATTGTTTTGACAAGGCTGATTTGGAATAAATAAAAATACACATTTAAATTTCCGAAACCCGGGGTGCCATACTACAGCAATACGTAGCATATTGCTAATGTTTTGTAAATTCTGGTATTTTATTTACGTATAAATATTTCGGATAATCGGAGTATTTAAATTGTTCTTATATTACTGCTTAGGTTTTAAATTGTTGATTTTTTTCGCACTTACATCTCGGTTCATACGCTTTATTAAGCAAAATTAAAAGCCCAAAATCCTTTATTGCTTAGAACAAAATGTCTACTATCGTTCGTGTAGGTGTAGATATATTTCAACAAGTTGTTTATTAATTTAACCGACGGCGCCATCTATTGACTCATGCCTTTTAATCATCGCCAATAGAGCATGGCGTCGTTCCGCTCTCTGATTATTCCAAACCCCACATAGCCAAATTTAAATTGCCCGCAATTATTCTTAGTAACTTCAACGTTGAAACATAATTACCTACTATTTTGTATTACTTTGATAGTTATATTAATGCCTTTACGTTGAATTTACTAAAAATAGTGGCGGGAAATTTAAATTTGGCTATTAGGGACGTGACTACAAATATTAGAAATTTTTAATCCAATTCTTACTTCCAGGAGATCAATGCTCACGGACCATTGACGGCGAATAACAGCGACGTAGAAGTGGGGGAGGTGACGCTGGCGGATATGAGTCCGGACGATATCAGGGCTGAATTGAAGCGGCTTTACATGCAACTGGAGATCTTCAAGAATAAGACCATATGCCGCGACAATCCGCACATATCCAACGTCGTGGCGGTAGGAAGGCTCAGCATAGGAGGTTCAGCCTGCAGGTGAGTCGAATTATTATGTCGCAGTTTGTCCTGCTAAAACTTAAGAGTGAACGATGTCAGCTGATGAACTCGACAGTCACGACGCAGTCCCCTCCCAGCTTCTTTTCTGTATATAGATGAATAAAACTGACTTCTAGTAGCGTTAACATGCGTGTATCGTGTTTGCCATTGTTACATGAAGAGTATAATTGATGAACTAAGAAGGACGTATGCGATCAATATAGTAGCTATCTATGTTCAGCAATAGCTAGTACATACATAGATAGTTAAGGATTTATTTTTCACGGAGAAGTAAATGATGGTATATACTGTTGTGTTCCATATAAGATATACTTGTCAAAGTGACAGGAACCTTACCTTTGGTCTGCTTTTGGTTTAAAATTGATTGGGTCTTCGAAAAATGAAATTAAGTATATATTGGATGACTATAATAATAATAATAATAATACCCATAAACCCATTTACAGGACAAAATCAAAATACAACAATAAGTACAGTGTAGCTAAAATAAAATAACACAATTTAAAGAAAAGAAAAGACGATACTTTTGGTACAAACTATAAAAGTAAATATTAAAAAAAATGAAAGCGTTCCTACGTTAAACTTAGAATAAATACAGGATTGAAATATATCCACCAATTTATATATTTTGCAAAGTTTGGAATGTGAGGCTTATATATTAAATATACCACCAAAAAAACGACGTTTGCATTAAACGCCATATGATATAAATGCTGTGCTCGTTTCAATAAGTTGGATCGTGCGACAGGAATACGTAAGCTGTAAGGATATCTGGTATCATGAATTGGGACGGTAAAAGTGATTTGAGACAGCAATGTTTGAGAATCCACTCGCTTTAATTAGGTTGGGCAAGAAATTTAGCAACTGCAGTTGTTCTTCGGCATTGCCAACGATTTAAAGTTATGCCGATTTAATATAGCTGTCATAGTTTGATCCGCTGTGCTGGCATAGCACATGTGATCTAATTCTAGTAAGCGACAAGTATTTCAAAAATTTTTTGGATGTCTTCTCGAGAAAAGAACATCACGATGATTTGCCTTTATTGGCAATATGAGTTCAATATGTATATCCATGTGATTCAAAATGAATTGGCGTAAGAAAAAAATGTTTCCGGAAAAAATTATCTTTACTTATTTACCAATTTAATGGGCGAAGTTAGCTACATACAAATTTAATACATTAATGAATGTTCTTGACATTTGACGACATTGGCGTGCGTGTTGTAGTATCTTTCGATTATTAATCTTATAATTTTTTTTAAATCGTTTATATTTACAATCTAATATCACCAACATAGTATTTCTGATACTGTAAGAAAAATAAGGAATTTATCTATGGTAATAGCTCAACAACAGGTAAAAAATCTAATCTAACATTAAGTGAAATAGTTTATTAATTTTATATTTATAGGCTTATCATACATTTCAGCCAATGAGTGTCAAAAGAAAGTTACATTTTCATCCCTATAAATTTCTACGTACAGATTATTACCATTAGATCACAATAGGCGATGGAATATTGTCATTGGTTTAATAACAATTTAAGGACGATGACTTGCTAAACAAATCATTTTTTCTCGATGAAGCCCTGGTTTATCTAACAGGGCTATATTAATTCACAAACTATCGTATCTGGTCTGCAGAAAATCACACGAATTTCGAGAAACGCATTTGCATCCCGTAAAAGTTGGAGTTTGGTAGCTATGTCCAGGCAACGAATAATAGGGCCAATTTTCTTCGAGGAAACTGTAACAGCCAACGTTACCAACAGATGTGGAATGTTTATTGCAGAGTTGCAAGAATGAGCTGGAAGCAGTTATTTCCAGCACATACTGCTCGACAAACCTGCCAATACCTCCAACAGTTCTTGCTGACAGGGTCGTTGGAGCACAAAGATGGCCACCAAGATCGCCTGATCTAACCCCATTAGATTACTTCATGTTGGCTATCTAAAAATAGGATCTATAGAAACCGCATGCATACCATAGAAGAACTGAGAGATGCAGTTTTGTCACTTGATATTATACTAATTGTATGTTATAATTTAAAGTAATAAATAAATTTAGTTAACACCATTAGTACTGAATTGTAAAATCATAATTTAGTAAAATTAATTAATTACATTTCATTTTTACAAGCAGAACAACCACATCCATAGTCGGTTCTATAATGCGAGTTTAAATATAGGTTACGTTTTCCTTATTTATGACAGATTCGTTTACTTTCTTGTGTTCCAACACTGACTTAGTTCAAACCTTCATTACAAACACACGGCATATACCTACACCCTGTTACTATCTATAGGAGCGGAGTTGACTATCATTTTGAATCTCTGTGTAGGTATAATTTGTATAATGCCAATAAATGATATTATTAAATGATAAATGATGATATACTAAACTATGCTCACAATAAATGTAAAAATTGATTTTCTTTTAGTATACGACAATGTAAATGAAAGAAAAATGATCATAGATTGTGGTGATTTGTTGTCATTACATACTCGCAAAACAACTAATCACAATTGCACATGTTACACCTTCTTTAGGTCATAGTTTACATTCGGTTTTTGCCTTATATAAATTGACAAACACACTAGAACTTGCTGCAAACTTCTCCTAGACCCCTCACCACAAACTGCACTAAACTAGACGTACGTTTCGATAGCATAGCTATTATCATCATCAATCAGCTTTGCTATCGAAACGTACGTCCAGTTCAGTGCAGTTTGTGGTGAGGGGTCTAAGAGAAGTTTGCAGCATTACTAATATGTACCACAGTTTGGAGTATCTTTGTCACACTAGAACTTGCACTTTTAAAACTAAACTTTTACAGTGGAACTCTTGCACTTTGTACGTAATATGTTTCGCACAATAAAACAGCATACCTAAAGTGTGCACCGTCCAGTAAAGAGTTATCTGCTAAGTTAATTCTTTAACACATACCCCAGTAGACATATTTATAAAACCAACTCGGTTTAGCAGTAAGTAAACACTGCCGCAAAAAGGTTTACGACAAAGGCTACTAAATCTAATTAAAGGCACTAACCCTTTTTTGTAAAGAAATACACTAAGTACATAAGCCCACAGCCGCGGTGTTAAGGAGGGGTTATAATAAGGAGAGCTAATTTATACTGAATGCCTAAGTCAAGCCTAATCAATCAATAAATAAACAAACTTAAACGCTACAAGTACATATATTATTAGATTATTAGTGCTAGTTGTTTCCTTATTAGGTCAGAAGGTTACGTTTTATTTCTGTTGTGAGCATGCGCCATTTCTGCGCTGTTTATCACTACTCTGGGATTGTCTGTACAACATTGCCAATTGAGCAGCCTGTCGGAAATCCTTGGTAGTGCCGAATATTACCACTAGAGGCAGCACTTCGCGACAAACTTTTTCTTATTTTGTATTTTCAATAGTGCGGGTTTATTCACGTTATATTTTTAATTTTTATTTATCAAAAATGTTTGAAATATTACTGCCAATTTTTGTAAACCATGCTGTTTTGGTTGGAATGCCATATTGGCAAAAACGTTTCTTTACCAACAAACTATAATTCATTTCGAAAGGCTCCGTTAAAAGCAAAAGAATTCTTTGTTCATTTTTTGCGTAATTTAGATTATTGCAATTACGAAAAATAGGCAACCAAACATATACTATACGATACCCTTAAAATCATTGCGTAGATGTAACATCGCTCCAGATAAAGTTATATTAAAATCAATTTCATTTTAACCATTTTATAATTAAATATTTTATTTCTGTTTCTTAATTTCTTAAGTTATATTTTTGCTCTTCTAATTTTAAACAATTTCGCTACGAAACCAATCGATAATAACAATCGACCCAACGGACTACCGAACAAAACACACGGAACGAACACCTTGTTATGCGATCACAATGAAGTTGACGACCTTTTCACTCGACTCAGAACCGTCCAATTTTAGCCATAATTAATCGGTATTGTTGTTGTTATTATTGCTTGGTGAATTTCAGGCCACAAGAAGCGACCTCTAACGGCTTAATAATAATTCACCGTTCGAAAATTAATCGTAACGCGCTGCTGTCATTTTCAGTTGTTTTTTGGGGCGGAAAATTTAGACTGGCGCAGTTTCCAACTTTTAATTAGTGGAAAGCCCGGGGAATACGTGAAATGCACGTGGGCATTTTCTCGAGTGGTAGCTGGCAGTCAGTCACGTGGAATTACTCGAGTGCATATGTAGGTAGTACTTCTAGGTAATACCTACAGTGTCGAGATTTCATCAAGTTATGCAAAGCAATTCGGTTACAGGTCGCAGATAGCGGTGGAATGTTTTTGTTTTAGCGTCTTTCACGTGTCTGCGTCTTTTTTTTTTTATTATTATGGTAAGGTTGGGATTAATAGGATCTTAGTAAGCGCCTTCATCAAAACTGTATAATTTGCGGATACGTATTTACTGTACTTGATAAGGGATGAATTATGATAATGGAAAGGAGGGTATTACATTATGATTTGAAGATGAAGATTTTGAAAAAATATACTTAGGGGGATATTGTAAACCAAATCATTGTGGTATTGTAATTAACGAATTAATTAACCAAAAATATTCTTCATTCTATCATTATTTACGTATGCTGTGTACTGACTGAATTTGAAAATGCAAAAAGAATTTTAAAATTAAATAAAAAATTAAATTAGCTAGCTCAACGGATAAAATTTTTAAAGGGCGCAAAAGAACAATTAACCTCACAGTTACCCTCGCAAATTAAAACTTGAATCTGCCCACGACAAGTAAATTGTGGGTGAAAGAAATCTGAGTTTCTTAAATACCCCAAAAATTGAAAAGGTTTAATTTGAAATAAAAGAACAGAATTTTAACTCAACAACGTTAATTAACAATCAAAAATTTATTATATATAAAAAAAAGGTTAATTACAAATTGCAGAAAAAAAAAACCGTGAACTGATGGTTCTGGCTTAAATTTAAAAACTGCACGTGATTCTAAATTACAATAGAACAATGTTATTTTCTATATCAAAGCAAAAGATTAGTTTGTTCAGGAAGATAATCCTATTATACCAATATCAATCGACGTGGTTTCAAATTAACACAAACAAAATTAAGCGTGTACATTTCTAGTAAATAACAAAAGAAAAACTTAAATGCAAGCACAAAGCTTCTATTCACCCAACCCGAGGTGATTGATAATTTAAAACAAAACAGCAAAATGGAAAAACGGAAAAATTAACTCTTTAAACCAAAATATCTTCCCGAACAAAAATAATAAATGATCATATATCTAAAATGTGTACACATCAATATAATAACAATTATTATTAAGCGAATTCCTTGATGGACAAAATAAATTCAATTTATGCGAATTAAAATCTCAAGAATTACACAAAAATACAAGTACTCACGCTAACATCTACCAAGGAACTGCTTGATCTAAAATCTCTACCGCTGCGTACAACGCAGCCGCACAAATCACCGACAAAATCTACTAGAATAAACATTAAGCAGAACTAGCAAGTGTCAGACATCAAAATAAATGAAATTAATTAAAAAAAAAAACTGAACGCTTAACTAAATAAATCATACAATCAATTCATTAACTAAATCTTATATGAAAATAAACATTATCATCAAAATTTCTCGATACAATGATTCAGCATAACGGACAAACATGACAAATTAGGCAACTTAAAATACACTCACGGTAAACGGGTTGCCACAGCAGTAGATTGGTAAATTTACCTCTCACTAGTAGAATAGCTACAGGAGTTCTGGCACAAAATCCCATATAAAGTTTACATAGGGGGTCTCAATTCACATTTTGTCTCCTCCACTCCTACTTTTATCAAGACTTTATCATGTAATTGGGCGGCTTCGAAGCGTACGAAATTTGAATACGCATGGGGGCCCACGAATGGGAACAGCTGTTCCGGAAATTGCTTAAACAGTTCCTGCAACAGATTAAACAACTTCCGGAACAGCTTAAACAGCTTAAGCAATTTCGACAGCTCCCGCAACAGCTTAGACAGTTCCCGAAACAATTTAAACAGTTCCCGGAACAACGTAAACAGTTCCTAAGACAGCTTAAACAGTTTCTGCAACAGGTTAAGCTGTTCTAACGATCTAAGCTGCTTAAGCGAGAACGGCTTAACCTGTTGCAGGATCTGTTTAAGTAAGCTATCCTCGGAGCTGTTTAAGGTGTTCCTGGAACTGTTTGAGATGCTGCAGGAATTGTTTAAGCTGTTTCAGGAACAGCTATTCCCATTCGTGGACCTCATGGGGTCCATTTCGGAAATAAGGTTCCAAAATAAATGTTTCGTGCTCTGGTGTGTAGGGCATTGTACACTTGAACAGATAAATGTTAGGCTTAAATCACACATAGCGCTTTTACAACGCAATTTTCTGCGTTGCGGTTGACGTTTTATAATCCTCCCAATTCACAGATACTGCGTTGCGTCGCAAATCGCGATCAAAGTATATATGAAAAGTATCTGATCTGTCTTCGTCACTTTAGCAACCATCTCTGTCGCCCCTACTACTCGAAGATATTAGCGATCTTAAATCGTCGACGCAATGTATGAATTTCCGTATCTAGTTTTATGCGTTGTCCTCATTTCTAAGGCGTGTGTGAATTGCAACATTTAAATACACGTGTTGTGCTTTCTAGCGTCGTTACCCAACGCAGAAACGGGCGTTTTAAAAACGCTATGTGTGAATTGAGCCTTATATAGTGGGATGTTTCATAAGAGGAAAGCTATCAACCATATTAGATGTAATTATTATTTTATGTATACACCTGTCTGCAAGTCCAGTATAATTTGGATTAATTCGCATCAGTAGTCATGGAAATTGAATATAATTTATCGTCTGGCAACTGTACGATATCCTGGTATCCTAGGTTTCCACTTTACTTGAATGGGGTTGTGACTCAATGTAATTCGTTGTAAGGAAATGAATGAAAATCCTTGGTTACGGAAGGTTGTTGTTAAAAAAAATCTTCGAAAAAGCTGTTTTATTTTTCATCAAGTGTAATGAATTAAGCCATATACTGTGGTATATCTGGTATTGAAGGGGATCTTCTATGTAAATTCATATAATTACCTTCGATCTGAAAATATACGAAGAAGAAACGTCAAGATTGTTCGACATTATAAGAAATTTGTTTATTATACCTGGGTATATTTTCTATATGGAATCGTACATGTCTCTGCTGTTTCCAGTATAATTATACACTTTGGATGCTGTGAAGGAGGTTTGTTGTCCTGGATTTTTATGATGCCGATTTTATTCTCCCGATCTGAACTTTTCTCTGCGAACATCTGAGTTGATCCGTTGATTGGCACTACAGCGAAATACCATTGTTAGGTACTCTGGCGTCTGTGCAAACCGATAAACGAGGTATCTGGTCAGAGCATTGTTTAAATTTTTGTATAAGTGAATATATAACTTTTATAATATTTTGAGGTTACTGTTAATTCTTGTGAGATGTCGGTTGATTGAAATTTTAATTTGTATAAGTTTGTAGACGTGGTTGGTGGTTTTCTTTTCTCTTATGATAGCGCCGGATATGTAAAAGTTATTTTGAGAATTAATGAATCCAAATATATACTGGATAATTGATAATATTTGTTTTGAAAATTCCAAATAAGTATACTCACCTTGGATAAGAGTTCTCATACTCTTTATATGTTTTCGATATAAACTTGATAATAAATTATACATGTTATTAATAGTTGCACTGTTTTATTAATGAAAGCTCATTTGATACATTGAATTATTAATAATTAAATTATAAATTCGATATTTAACAAAGTAAAGGCATAATAATATACAAGCTAGTGATTTAGGAGACCCCAGCTGTACAGCCACCAGAGTAACAGGTTCACAACTGGAAAAATAATAAAGATATAACATGTAACTACTCATTGGTCAGGAAGAGGGAGATCACTAGTGCCGCAATTGTGAGTGGTGAACTTTAGATATCTTGACATATTAGGTATTTTTAGCCTTCTAGTGAATTGGGATTGTATTGTTGTCTATCAGTAGATTTAATTAGAAAGTTATTTATATTTATAATTTTTTTATTTTATTTATATTTTATTTTATATTATACCATGTGATTCAAATGTTGTCGTAAGAAAAACTGTTTTCCGGAAAAATTGTATCTATACTTATTACCAATTTAATGAGCGAAGTTAGCTACATACAATTCATACATTAAATCAATTTTCTTGACATTTACGACATTGGCGTGCGTGTTGTAGTATCTTTCGATTATTTATCTTATAATTTTTTTCAAATCGTTATATTACATCTAATATCACACCAATAGTATTTCTGAATACTGTAAGAAAATAAGGGAATTTATCTGTGGTAATTAGCTCAACAAACAGGTAAAATCAATATTAACATTAAAGTGAAATAGTTTATTACATTTTATAATTTTATAGGCTTATCATCACTTCAGCGCAATGAAGCTGTCAAAAGAAAGTTACATTTTCATCCCTATAAAGTTTCTACGATACAAGAATTATGACCATTAGATCACGATAGGCGATTGGAATATTGTCATTGGTTTAATAACAATTTAAGGGATGATGACTTGCTAAACAAATCATTTTTCTCGGATGAAGCCTGGGTTTTATCTAACAGGCTATATCAATTCACAAACTATCGTATCTGTCTGCAGAAAATCCACTAATTTCGAGAAACGCAATTGCATTCCGTAAAGTTGAAGTTTGGTTAGCTATTCCAGGCAACGAATAAATAGGCCATTTTCTTCGAGAGAACTGTAACAGGCCAACGTTACCAACAGATGTTGGAATTGTTTATTGCAGAGTTACAGAAAAATAAGCTTGACGCAGATTATTTTCAGCACGATAATACTCCAGCACATACTGCTCGACAAACCTGCCAATATCTTCAACAGTTTTTTGCTGACAGGTTCGTTAGTGCACAAAGATGGCCACCAAGATCGTCTGATCTAACCCCATTAGATTACTTCATGTTTGGCTATCTAAAAAATAGGATCTATAGAAACCGCGCATGCATACTATAGAAGAACAGAAGAGATGCAGTTTTGTCACTTAATTATATTACTAATTGTATGTTATAATTTAAAGTAATAAATAAATTTAGTTAAACACCAGTTAGTACTGAATTGTAAAATCATAATTTAGTAAAGTTAAATTAATTAATTCATTTTACAAGCAGAAACACCAATCCATAGTCGTTTATGTAATGCGAGTTCAAATATAGGTTACGTTTTCCTTATTTATGACAGATCCGTTACTTTCTTATGTTCCAACACTGACTTAGTTCAAACCTTCATTACAAACACGCGGCATATACCTACACCCTGTTACTATCTATAGGAGCGGAATTGACAATCATTTTGAATCTCTGTGTAGAAATCACAATAATAAATTAGGTGTATGTTATGAAACAATTTGCTGTCTTATCACAGATTAATTTGCTTATTTTCTTACACTACTAAAAAATACTATTGTTGATGATATTAGATGTAAATATACACGGTTTGAAGAAAATTATAAAATAAGTAAACGAAGAATACTACAACACGAACTCCAATGTCATTAAATGTCAAGAAAATTGATTTACTGTATGAAGTTTGTATGTAGCTAACTTCACTCATTAAATTGGTGATAAGTATAGATAAATTTTTCCGGAAAACAGTTTTTTTATTACAACAATTATTTGAATCTCACAGTTGAAATTGGATTTAATTGTTTAAGTTTAATTATTGTCTTGTATACTACTTAGGTATTATTAATTTCACCTTGAGGTGTATCTGTTTAAAGATGATATGTGAATAACTTTGTAAGATTCTTTGTTTTGTATTTTTGTACTTTGACATCTTCACATGTATGCACAAGCAAAGAAATATAATAACTACCGTTAGTTACAATACATTTTCACGTGTAAACTGATACGCTGTCTATACGATTAATCATTCACGATGTGTGCTTTCTAGAGCTGGTACTAGATCTTTAGAGACGTTAGTAGAATATAATCCAGCCCCAACAGCGCACCATTAATCATACTAACAGTAGTGCATAAATTACAAACAAAAACATCCATAAAACAAAAATTTTTGACACAAAATCTATATTCACATAACGGTAAAAATATTTTCGCTTCAAAATTGGGAAGAGCATTGATTTATACAGTCACCCCTAGCTAAACTTAGTACCCCTTAAATTTGTTATGAAAATCTTCATTATCAGATAAGAGCATACATTTATATTTAAGTCGTTTAAAACCTCTCTTAATGTACTTTGCCGAAACTTCGTCCAATCTGCTCACGTTTGCTTTCCGTATTTCCTGTCTTGAAGGCAAATCGCTGGGAGAACAACACAAGGCCGCCCGACAGGAAAGGAAAGAATCGATGGAACGCGTGGGCGAACGTTCTTCACGCCGTGCCGTACATACCTCCTCACTTTTCCATTAAATCGCTATTAAAAGGGGGGGCATTAAAAAAAAAAATCACCCAGAGTTTCGGATAGACGCGAACTATCAGGTATGGGGAACTAGGGAAAGTTCGATAGCTTTTTAATTAATTTAAGCTTGAGACCCTGATGGATTTTTGTTCGTTAGATATATCATGATTGGTGATATAAAAGAAGTTATTGAAAAAAATCTTTCAAACGTCTTTTCGTATATTAAGAGGTATAAGTCTCACCAAAATAGTAGTGAGCAACTTTGTTCAAGTTATTTTCACAAGGCGTATTTTTCCTGGAAAAAAAGTTGTCCACGACCTTTAATTACGAAGACAATTTTTTCTGTCATATTTATTCCCCGATTATAAATGTTTACTGGCTGAATGTGTATAATAACGATGGGATGAAAAAAGTGTCTTGCAGAAGCATCACTAAATTTAAAATCATATAAGGTGTATCATGCTTCAAAGAACAAAAATATTAATGGGCATGAAAAACTATAAAAAGACAGCCACGAAAAATATGAAATATAAAACATTGCATGTCTATGCGAAAGTTGTCCATGCCCTCTCTGTTTAAGTAGCGCAATTATAGTAACTGTAATTGACATATTATAATCCAAACACCACGTTGAAGTGAAAATACGAACATTGGTAAATTTGATAAGTTGGTATCATATATTTGTACATATCCGCAAAACCTCAACTAAACCAGATGTTCAGTGGCTAAATTATTACTAGAACCGGATATATGCAAAGAAAAAACGCGAATAATATGCGCATATATATGCATCGATTTTGAGAAATATGATAACCTGGGCATATATGCAAAAAATTGCCACAATTGCAAATTTTACTTAAAAAAAATTTAAGCAGAAATTTAAACATTATCTTTAACATAATTTCTAAAGACAATTTATAATTAATGTTTTTCAAATTGTGTAAAAGAAAGTTTTGTCTTCTGTCAGAATACATATGTTTCGAATAGAAAAGTTCTTTCAACATCCAAGAGGTAATTGGTTGCATTTTTTAACTTTGCAATACATTCTAAACTAAATTAAAGTCGAAATCGTTTACTGTTGCACCTTCCAAAATTTTCTTATTTCTTCAATTTCAAATACCCGCATTTTATTTATCACTTTTTAAATTTATCGTATATAGAATTACCTATTGTACCCTAACCTTCTTACATAGCTATAAATTCGTCTATATTGTCCTGATTCCGAGAGCGACCATCCCTGCGTTTCTGTTTACGAATGGACTTGAACCAAGCTATAATTTTGACTTAGTATTACAAAGGTTTTGTAGCAAATCTTTTTGATGTTACTATCTTTTCACTTTTTCTAGAGCAATGCAGTCAGCAGTGATTTCAAGAATTACCATTTTTATTCCTCAAAATTATCGGCGAAAAAATTGCAGCCTCTCACATGTACCCCATCTGTAATAATCGTTCAGGAGGCAACTTTACCACGGGAAGTCGCTCCTTATAAAATTGGATTCGTAAAGGTGCTTTTAAAAATACTTCTTTGACATTGCTAATTAAATCATTAATCAAAGGGAATTGATTTCCTAATGTCTTCGGCTACACGATTGAACCCATGAGCTAAACAAGTGGTATGAATAATGTTTACTATAAAAAAAATTTAAATTTTGCGCGGCTTTTATCATGTATGGTGCAGCGTCGGACAACTTTGTAAATTATTTTCACAGGTATACTTCCAGGTAAAAAGAATTTGATAAAACCTTCTGAACGGATTAGGCAATTGTCAACTTATTATTCTTTTAATGTTCTTTACAATAAATTAAATATGATTTACTACAATATCTTGATGAAGAATTCCTATTAACAAATGGGCAATATAACGGCCACACTTATCCGTACTTTCATCTACCTTGATATAAAATAAATTATTACTCTACCATTGTTGAATTTCTGCTATTGTTTGCTGGTAAAAAGATGTGACATAATTTTTTCGTAAGGTCTTTTCGCCAGGTATATTATGTTTGCAATATTTTTGCAGAGAATGGATTCAAATTAACATTGTTTAATCTTGCTAATGGTATGTTAGACGAAATTAATGCGTTACGCAGATCCGTATTAATATTCTTCTTGTTCTGAGTTTCGTAAGATTGATGCTAACACATTGACGTATAGATTGCTGCAACACATGCGGATCGCTTTAGTTTTTCATATTTCCAAATGTGATGGAGTTTTAGCGTGTTGATCAATCAGGTATTTTCTCTCAGAAGACACTACAACAACAATGTCATTTTATATCAAAAGTTAAAGAATTTAAAACAATTGTAAAGCTTTTAGTAAAATTAAACTTACCAGTTTACTTGCAGGCTCGACAAAATATTTGTCGCCATCCTTTACCAGTTCAGGATATGGCTTAATACATAAAGAAATTTGTTCGCTATACTCATTGTATGTACGCACAGTATTTAAAACGTAACACCATTACATGCCGTTTTCGCTGCAAAGATATTCAATGTATGAGTAGTTTATTTGGAAATTAATAATAATAAAACGTATTTACCACATCCCTTCTGCTAGGCCAAATTAAACACGTGCAGTTCTTGGAAAAAAAGTATTAGAGAAACCAATGTAAAAGATTTATCGTTCTGAGATTGTCGGTTGTCGATCTACATTAGGAATTACTAGGAATTTTTACTAATAGAAAGGATAAGAAAAACCTAAATATGCAATATATGCAACTTTTGTAAAAATATGCATAGAAATGCTTAAATATGCAATATATGTAATCACTAATTAACGCTAATTAACTTCAATTAGTGTAATACGTCTGCATATAGACTATAATTAAAGATATGCAAAAAATAAAATATATGCACTTTGCATATAATCCGGTCTCTAATTATTACTTATAAACCAGATTACCTATGTAATAAACACGAAATTCAATAGACATATTAAAATAAATTACCAACTTCTATTCCTTGCATGTTTGCTGACAGAATATATTGAGCTTCCAAACATTTCGTTTTTAGGCTATACCCGTGGGAGGTCCAAAGAAAGAAAATGTCCCTTCTATCCGATGAGATAAAACGAAATTGCGTTTCTGAAAAGACGTTTTTTTTTTCTGTTCCCATCCATTGAAGGTTTTAGGAATAAGGTTCCTTTTTTCCTCCTCTTTCTATTGTCCTCTATAATGTTATAATCTATACGTGTGTAGTTAAGTGAAATACTGTTGGTATTATTGGAATTTGTGCGTATTCCTTTCATATTTACTTTATTTATAAGGATAGAAATAAAATGACACTGTTTTTTTATCTTTTATTGCACGCAGAAAAAGGGAAGCCGAGAAAAGGTAGGTTCACATTTTATTATTATTAGATTTTATTTAGCAACTACCAAGTTATAATTATCAACTTCAGTATAACTAATGTAAAATGTTTAAGAAATGAGGAAGATCATTTTTAATTTTGATGCCATAATTGAGATATAAATTAATGTTTCTTTAATTTTCGATAACTTTATAAGCCTTTATAAGCCCCTATCATCACAAAATAGCTAATTTTAAGTAATTATTTTCTGTACGAAATGAACATTTAAATTAAAACAATTTTTATTATTATCAATTCGTCCAAGTACTAGGCCAACATTTTGATCAAAAGTTGATCCTTAGATGATCAAGAGTAGTAATTGAGGGTTTTTGCGCAAGAACAACAGATGTGATAGTTTGCGAAACAGTCACTTTGAGTTCAATCTTATCCCAAAAAAATGGTTTTTTGCGCCTACGTCCAGAAACACTCATTTTGCAGTACTTAGGCAGGCAAAAATGTCACTAAAGGTTGGCCACACTAGATTCACATGACAGATGTGTATTAAATTGTCATTAAGCTACTGTTAAACCATGCTAAGATGAACTGGTGTCTTCATTGCACTTATTATTGATAAATAGATATTAAACTATTAGAAAGAAAATTACAGAAAAAGATTTATTTTCGGAAACGTCAAAATACTAAGGTATGTAACATGTGTGCCAACCTTGGTCAACTCCCTAGTGTCAAAATTTCTTTTCTATTTTCAATTCAAAATTAAGATTTGTCGGCCCAAAAAACATTGTGTATCACATGGCCAGAAACTCTTTTGCGAGTATTCATACTCATATTCGCAAAACTGTAGTTTCTGGCCTAGTGATACAAATAACTATTCTTTGTTTCTGATAAACGACATGCGGCTTTTTTCAAACCTCTCAGTTTTCATTATCATCACACAGTTGATCCGCGTCTTATTAGAAATGTAAATCATGAAGGCCGTGGCCGATTTAACGACAATAAGTGGCGTTCAAACACCACTGCAATGGTACTTCCATTCTAAATCTGCCACTGCTACATATTTATATACACGGAACTGCCACGTCTACAGTACTTATGCATAGTCAAGCATCTATAAATCCCTATACTATTAGATAAACTTTACGAGGCACCCCTTATGGGGATGCCATGTGATTGTCATGATTCAAAAATTCAACCTAGATAGAAAATATCAGGCTATAATACCAGATAAGAAGGACTATGAGAGTCAGGCACTCTAGTAAGAGCGGACTCGAACTGGCATACAGATCAATTAACTTTGGCCTGGGCTCCTAGCCACTCGGGCGTAAGGGGAAATGAGGCGGCGGACGACATGGCCAGGCGAGATTCGTGATTCGTTGGAGCTGGCCCTTATTTGAAAAGTTAGATTTTTATGGCATTAGAGGTGATCCTTTCAAATTATTTCAATCACACTTTGCAAATCGAAAACAAATAGTGATGATTGCTAATGAACGTTCGAAACATCAGTTACATAAATTGTGGAGTACCACAAGGATCTAAACTAGGGCCGATAATGTTCCTTATATATGTCAATGATTTATGCACTAATCTTCAGATGTGCCAAACAACTATGTTTGCCGATGACACTGCTCTAGTATTTAAAGCAAAGACAGCAGAAGATTTGGCTGAGCTGGAGTCGGTGGGCATATCGGATGCAGAAAAATGGTTTAGAGCTAATAAATTAAAACTAAGTGAAAACAAAATACAAAATATCGTATTTGAGACTAGACCAGAGCAGACAAGTTTTGCAAAAATGTTAGGTGTGCACATAGACTCTAACTTAAACTGGAGCACACATATAAATTTCTTATGCGATAAATTAAACACGACCGTTTACCAATCCGGGAGACAGTAGACCTAACAGACGCTGCTAAATTAATATATTACTCAGATTTTTATTCCCTAGTTATTAATAGTATTTTGTTATAGGGTAGCACGGGATGCAGTGAAAGAATTTTTAAAATACAAAAAAAAATGTGTGAGAGCTATATTAAAACTTAGTACTAGAGAACACTGCAGACCTTATTTTACATCTTTAAAAATATTAACTATTCCGTCATTGTACATTTATTTATTGTTTTTGCAAAAAATAATTTAGAGAATTTTAAAACTCAGTAGGATGTACATAATTATTCAACAACAATCAATTCAACTTTAACTATTCCTTATCACAGAATATCTTTAACGCAGCAGTCTGTTAAATATCAAGCAATAAAATTTTATAATAATCTGCAGTATGAAATCAAAATATTACTTATCAAACAATTCAAGAAAGAAATAAAACAAAAGTTAATAAGCAAGGCTTTTTATAAAATAGAATTATTATTTTGGCATTACCAAATCGCAAATTAAAAAACCTATTAGTGAATGGATACATAATTAGTTCAGAGAATAGTGCAAAAAATCACTAGTACAGGGACAAGCAAAAGAGTTTATTAAGGATCTACTGAATAAAGATTCTGCCAAGCGAAGGAAGAAACACCAGTTCATGTGCTGTGCCAATGTGACGCTTTGGCGAAGACAAGGTTTCTAAGCGTGGAGAACGCCAGAGCTAACAGCTACACAAAGAAGTCCCTCTCAAGGATTATATGCCTAATTAATAGAGCAAAATTAGAGAGCATCTTCTAGGAAAAAAAGGATCACAATAGATTCGAAAAGCTCGCAGGGAAATACGTCCGTAAGCCACGCCAACCCTAATCTAATCTAGGTAAAATAAGTCGCGAAATAGAAATAGTGAACGAGTGATCTGAAACACATTGCAATAGAAGTCTTTTTACGTATACGACTGTGTTTGTATGTACACTTCTCACAGGAAAAAATCGGGACACCAGCAATCGTGAATTTTAAAATTTCTTGGGTGTAAATGCAGCTTTCAGAGGATATAAGCATTTATCAAAGCCATAAATCACTTTTTTGTATGTATTATTGCGATCAAAGGTAAAGACTGAAAATTTAAACAGAAATATAAATATATATAGAGAAAAAGGTTTATACATGAAACAAACATATTGGAATTTCGGTGGCGGTGTTTCCTTAGAAATACCGAATACCGAAATATTAATGCAAAAAAAAATACATAACAAATAAAAAACCTCTTGAGTAGACGGCACCATTTAGAAATACACATGTAGTGTATTTAACTTGTTTGATGTTATGTAAGATAACTTCTTTTTAAGAAAACATATGGCGATGGGATTTTAAAATTATATTACTTATTACTACGATATTAGTTACTTAGTTTGATTTATGCTCGCGAGTATTGCTTTAGCAATAGACAATATGTCAATCAGCCTCCTGAGTTTTTGAGCAATGAGATTTTTACATTGATTAATTACACTATTATTGATGTATTCATTATTGTTGTTGTTAGTATTCTTAAATATTGTATTACTACAAAATATTTTTCTATGTTTTAAAAAATTACCAAAAACAGTTTAAGATTATTTACAACATTTTTACAGCAATTAATTTCGCAAATAAATTATTTATTTTATTAGCCCTCCGTTTATTGTATTTTCAAGACATATATCTTAACTATCGCCTGTGTAATCCAATGTCATTCTATTTTATTGAAATATAGCTAACACTTTTGGTCTGTAACACAGCTTCAGGCAGTAGCAACGAAAAAGTATTAATTGTATCAAATTCAAAAATAAATATTTTAGCACTAACTGAGATTGACGAACAGTATGCTTTCTTACAATGTTTATTATGTATTATAAATCCAATAATATTTTAAATAATTGTTAATAAACCTGTGCTACATAAAGACAGTTTGTAGAGACCCAGTGTTGGCCATATCTCAAAAAAATAGAACGACGGCAGATTACACAGCCGGTAACTGAAATATATTTCCTAAAAATACAATAAACTGAGGGTTCATAAAATAAATAATTTCTTTGCGAACTTAATTGTTTTATTTAAGAATTTTATAAATAATCTTAAACCTGGTTTTGGTAATTTTTTTATAGATAGAAGGAAACTTTATAGTAATACAATGTTTAAGAATATTAAACAACAAAAGTAATGAATACATCAATAATAGGGTAGTCAATAAATCTGTGAAAATCACATTATCCCAAAACTGAGGAGGCTAACTGACATATTGTCTATTGATAAACTAATACTCGCGAGCATAAATCGAAGTAAGTAATTAATATCAAAGCAGAACTAACAAGTAACATAATATTAAATAATAAAATCCCATCACCCCATGTTTTCTTAAAAAAGAATTATCTTTACATAACATCAAACAAATTAAATACATATATATATTTCTAAATAAAGCCGTCTATTCAAGAGTTTTTTTTGTTGTTATGTATTTTTTTTATTGCTATTTCTAAAGGAAACGCCGCCACCGAAACTCCGATTTGTTTATTCTATACATAAACCTTTTTCTTGCTCTATATATTTATTTTTCTGTTAAAATTTCTAGTCGTTACCTTTGATCGCAGTGATATACATAATTAAGTGATTTGTGGCTATGATAAGTAAATACGTCCTCCGAAAGCTGTATTTACAATCAAGAAATTTTAGAACTCTGAATTGCCGGTGTCTCGATTTTTCCTGTGAGAAGTGTACCTACAGTTCCAGGCTACACTCCCAAAAATTTAGATTTAATCAAAATTATCTCACTTTTTCTAGTTAATTACATACTTCCGATGAAGGTAAATATACAGACCCTAACACCGATGGAACGTCAGTTAAACGAATACATTAATCCCTCACACTACCACTATATCTCGGGTTGATAGTGGTAATTCCCTAGTACATATATCTATTCGCGTGGAACTCTTGGATCGCTCGCCGACCGAAGAGCCAATTATCACTTCCGTAACTGATCGGCTCTCAGCGCACGTCGCGTACACCATGTTGCAATTATTGTATATACTTAACGTATTAAGAGTTATCGCCGTGATAAACTGTGAGATGAGGTGAAAATTGGTTGGGAGTTGATTGAAGCGTGGAAAACCCTTAATCATCTTGGTACTAATATTTCTCATTTAATTATTAAATGTAAAAAAAAGTTAAATTTTATGTTTACGTAAAAAAATTGATTGATTGCCTAATTTTTGGTGATTTAACAAGATAAAAGCTGGCTTTTTAATCGGATTCTTAATCAGATTTACCTCACCGTTTTACCAAAATGATCCTATTCACATGTACAATTATACCATGAACTATCCGAGCTAGTTCATTGACTGCATTGCCAGCTTTATGCTACGGTCGTTTGCGGGCGAGAGTTTGCCGCGTGGCTCCTAGGAGGCGCACAAGCTGAACTCTTTTTCACTTAGTAGGTGATTGTACGTAAAACTTGAGATTTGAGATATGATTAGCGATGAAAGTGGGTTTATACATTCGGAGGAGCGATGATGACGCCTGGCAGGCAGAAACTCGGATCCGTTTCTACTGTTATTCCCTTTTCATTGCTCTTGCTGGTATGTTGATTCCTACAATAGACCATGAGCCTCATATTCTATCGGTTCATTATACAGGGTGTATCAAATAAAAAAGTAAATTTTGCTTGGGTGTTAACTACACGACATATAAAGCACAAACACGCCGAAACCGGATTTCATCATTAAAAAATAAAAAAAAGTAAAATTTAGAGCCAAAAATTCTGTAGTCCGGGCCTGATGCAAGGAAACATCATGTTAAGCACTCGCTAAACGTGGTATTATGTATAAATACATTGCACTCATTTAGTATTATTCTTAATGATATGCCGTAAGTTCATTTAACGTCATTCTGAATAAATAAAGGCCCTTGTAAAAATAGCAAAACTCAGGCATTTTAAATTTCTTCTTTTTTATAAATAAACATTCCTTTTTGTTAAGAGCATTCTACGTAAGTCTACAAAGTATTATTTTAATATCTGCTATAAGACGTTTCGAGTTTCACCGGATATGCGACTTGAGTACTTACAAAAAACGTAAATATTTTTCTTTTGCTTTGTCGAATCGAGAGTTAGTTGTTAATAAACGGTACCACATGAATCTGAGTTATTTCTTTTGGATTTATTTAATCAAATAACGCAAAATGAATTGAATCGAATTATACAGAAATAAATGTAGATACAGAAAATTTGCAAACACGCCTTTTTACTATGATGTCGCGCGAAAATGAAACTATACATTCCTGCGCTTTTGCCGATGCATCAAGCTTCGGTTTTCTTTATATGAAATCATGATGGTCCTGAAAAGGATCATTTTTTCGAGACGGGAAGAATTTAAATAAAATGTTCGAAGTAGCTTGCACTCCAAGCGGCGATCCATACAAAACTAACAGCGGTAATGGCTGAATGATAGTGGTATGTGGGGGTATACTCGGGACAGCATTTAGATTGGGCACAGGTGCGGCTCTAGCCCACAGCATTTATAAAATATTTTTTTCTCGTTAATGCTTACAGATAGACCCCCTGTGTATTAAGATTTTTTGATTGTATATGAATACAGCTGCTACATATTATTATATTTACCTGTATATCTGATACACCCTGTATAATTATTTGTTGCAAGTATATGACAAATAATTGCGTTAAAGAAATTTGTTAAATAACTATCTCATTTATTTGTTTTAAGTAAACAAAATATTTGCTTCTTAATACTTACAATTAGTAGTTATTGTAACTATTTCTTTCCTTTAAAGACACCAAATAATTTTCATTCAAATTCATTTAAAATTCAGTAGTTTGTTTTTTAGAAAAACGCTCGGACACGTCAATTTTTATTTTTGGCTGCAGGTTTTTTTTATGGTAAATTCCTATATACAGTGTGGCCCAAAAAATGAGTTCGATGACCAACTAAATTTTCTTAAGCGAAAACACCTATTTTTTATTTCATTTTTGAATTCTGCATCAAATTCCAAGAATGTTTTATGTACCATGTCTTGTGCCTAAACTCAACAATTTTCGAGGAATTTGCGATTGATTTTTTTCAAAATTTGTGAGGACGTGCGGATTGGAACAAATTAATTTAAAATTCAGAGATTTGTTTTTTGGAAAAACGCCCGGACACATTGATTTTTTTTATTTCTGGCTGAGGTTTTTTTTACATGGTACATTCATGCATACAGTGTGAGCCAAAAATAAATGACGACTACCAACTAATCTTTTTAAATGAAAATACGTTTTTTATTTCATTTTTGAATTCTGAATTCAAATCCACGTGTGTTTCTTGTATTAGGTCCTAACCTAAATTCAATTATCGAGGAATTTACGATTGATTTCTTTAAAAATTTGTGAGGACGCGTGACTTAAAGCAAATTCATTTAAAATTCGGGGGTTTGTTTTTTGTAAATTTATTTAAAAAAAAAATAACAAATCAAATTAAATCTTCAAATTGTTGACCATTAACTTCCATTAACGTTAAAAAAAATTGTTCAAAATAGCTATCTCATTTATTTGTTTTAAGTAAACAAAATATTTGCTTCTTAATACTTAGTAGTTATTGTAACTATTTCTTTTCTTTAAAGACACCAAATAATTTCTTCATAGTAAATATGTAAACTGTAAAAATAACCAACAAATATATTTGTAATGGACAAAATCATTTATTGTTTTAAATAATATGCAGATTTGAAGTTTTGAAGGATTTAATAAAGGTTATTACATCATGTATAAT
>RXPK01002144.1:0-37940 GCA_004143645.1 Protaetia brevitarsis
AGTTCGGGGCTAAAAGTTGCAAATGGTTCTAATCCGACTTGTAGCATGCTACCAACGTAAACTTTGGTGGGCGGTAAGTTAAGGGATTTCTTTTTGGGGATTACAGTGTTTAATAAAAAAAAGGGTATAAGAGCGAAGTTGTATAATGGAAGGCGAAAAGTTGAACAACATTTTTTAGTCAAATATTAATGTATTAATATAACGAAATAGAATTTTTCTTTCTACAAATCGCCGAAATTATAATAATAGCCCTAATAATTAATATAGATGCTCGGTAACTTGGTAGCAAGCGTCGAGTTCAAAACAACGAAGAGATAGCGTCGTTTTGCTAGAACACAATTATGAAGTAAAATGTAACTCTTGTTCGTGGTACAGAAAAATAGGTGGGAAATAACAAAAAATGGTGCATTTTCGTCTCTAACCCATTTGGAAAGTAATTGAGAGACGCTGAGTGGAATACAATTGTTGGATCGCGTGAAATTGATGCCAGAATATGATTGCCCCGAAAACAATCTTCGTAGCAGGCGTTGAGTCCAAGAAAACGAAGAGATAGCGTCGTTTTGCTGGAGCACAATTATGTAGGTACAATGCAACCCTTGGTTGCGTTACAGGAATTGGCGGGAAATATGAAAAAAGTGCATTTTCGATCACAACCCATTTCGGAGAGTAATTGGTTTAAAAGATATGTTGTGTTTGGTTTCGTACGGAGCCGTATGAAAGAGACGCTTAGTGGAATGCAATTGTCGGACCGCGTGATATTGGTCCCAGAATATGATTGCTCTGTAAATAAATCCGGTAGCAAGCGGTGTGAGTCGAATATAACGAAGAGATAGCGTCGTTTTGCTGGAACATAATTATGTAGGTATAATGGAACCCTTGGTCACGTTGCAGAAATTGACGGGGAATATGAAAAAAGGTGCAATTTCGATCACAACCCATTTCTAAAGTAATTGGTTTAGAAAACATATTATGTTTGGTTTCCTACGGAGCCGTATGAAAGAGACGCTTAGTGGAATGCAATTGTCGAACCGCGTGATATTGGTCCCAGAATATGATTGCTCTGTAAATAAATCCGGTAGCAAGCAGTGTGAGTCGAATAAAACGAAGAGAATAGCGTCGTTTTGCTGGTACATAATTATGTAGGTATAATGGAACCCTTGGTCACGTTGCAGAAATTGGCGGGGAATATGAAAAAAGGTGCATTTTCAATCACAACCCATTTCTAAAGTAATTGGTTTGGAAAACATATTATGTTTGGTTTCGTACGGAGCCGTATGAAAGAGACGCTTAGTGGAATGCAATTGTCGGATCGCGTGATATTGGTCCCAGAATATGATTGCTTTGTAAATAAATCCGGTAGCAAGCGGTGTGAGTCGAATAAAACGAAGAGATAGCGTCGTTTTGCTGGGAAACATAATTAAGTAGGTATAATGGAACGCTTGATCAGTTGCAGGAGAATGCGCGGAATTATGAAAAAAGGTTCATTTTTCGATCATAACCCATTCTAAAGTAATGGTTTAGAAAACATATTATGTTTGGTTTTCGTACGCGAGCGCGTATGATAAGAGACGCTTATGGTAATGCAATTGTCGGATCGCGTGATATTGGTCCCAGAATATGATTGCTCTGTAAATAAATCCGGTAGCAAGCGGTGTGAGTCGAATACAACGAAGAGATAGCGTCGTTTTGCTGGAACATAATTATGTAGGTATAATGGAACCCTTGGTCACGTTGCAGAAATTGGCGGGGAATATGAAAAAAGGTGCATTTTCGATCACAACCCATTTCTAAAGTAATTGGTTAGAAAATATATTATGTGTGGTTTCGTACGGAGCCGTATGAAAGAGACGCTTGGTGGAATGCAATTGTCGGACCGCGTGATATTGGTCCCAGAAAATGATTGCCCTGTAAATAAACCCGGTAGCAGGGGCGGACTCCAAGAAAACGAAGAGATAGCGTCGTTTTGCAGGAACACAATTATGTAGGTATAATGGAACCCTTGTCACGTTGCAGAAATTGGCGGGGAATATGAAAAAAGGTGCATTTTTGTTCACAACCCATTTCGAAAATAATTGGTTTAGAAAACATATTATGTTTGGTTTCGTACGGAGCCGTATGAAAGAGACGCCTAGTGGAATGCAATTGTTGGACCGCGTGATATTGGTCCCAGAATATGATTGCTTCCGTAATTAAATCAGGTAGCAGGCGTGGAGTACAAGAAAAGCGAAGAGATAGCGTCGTTTTGCTGGAACATAATTATGTAGGTATAATGAACCCTTGGTCACGTTGCAGAAATTGGCGGGGAATATAAAAAAGGTGCATTTTCGATCACAACCCATTTTGAAAGTAATTGGTTTAGAAAATATATTATGTTTGGTTTCGTACAGAGCCGTATGATAGAGACGCTGAGTGAAATGTAATTGTCGGACCGCGTGACATGGTCCCAGCAATATTGTTGCTCTGATACATAAATCGTTAGCAAGCGGTGTGAGTCGAATACAACGAAGAGATAGCGTCGTTTTGCTTGGAACCCTAATATGTAGTTATAATGGAACTCTTGGTCAGTTGCAGAAATTGGCGGGGAATAATGAAAAAGGTGCATTTACGATCCACAACCATTTCGAAAGTAATTGGTTTAGAAACATATTTGTTTGGTTTCGTACAGAAGCCGTATGAAAAAGACGCTAAGTGGAATGTATTGTCGGACGCGCGTGATTATTGGTCTCGGAACGTGTTGCTCGATGGTACCATCTGGTAGTAGGCGTGGAGTTCAAGACAATGAAGAGATAGCGTCGTTTTGGCGGAACACAATTATATAGGTATAATGTAACTCTTGGTCGCGTTACAGAAAATGGCGAAAAATATAAAAATGGTGCATTTTTATCTGTAACCCATTTCTAAAATAGTTGGTTTAGAAAACATATTATATTTGATAGACGCTGAGTGAGAAATGCCATTGTCGGACTGCGTGAAATGCATGATATTGATGCCGGAACATGACTGCCCGGTAAGCTAACTTAGTAGCATGCGTTGTGTTCAAAGCAACGAAGAGATAATGTCGTTTTGGTGGAACACCAAGGTAGATATAATACAACCCTTGTTCGCGTTACAGAAAATGGCAAGAAATATAAGAAATAATGCATTTTGGTTTGCAACCCATTTCGAAAATAATTGGTTTAAAAGACGTATTATTATTATTACTATTAAAGACACGCCAAGCGGAATGCATTTATCGGGATCACGTAACACTGATAACGGAATATAATTGCCGGTAAGTAAATTTGGCAGCAAACGATGAGTCTAAGACAACGAAGAGATAGTGTCGTTTTGATGGAACTTTAGTTGTGATTGGTCGTGTTATAGAAAGTGGTGGGAAATATAAAAAAAAATGGTGCATTTTCGTCTGTAACTTATTTCGAAAGTATGTAATTAGTTTAGAATACGTGTGTTTGGTTGAGAGACGAAATATGATTGCTCCGTAACTAAACTTGGCAGCAGGCGGCGAGTCTAAGACAACGAAGAGATAACGTCGTTTAAATGGTATATTAATAATAATAATAATAATAATAATAATAATAATAATTTATTTAGGAAGTACATACATACAAAAGAAAATGACATGGAAATGTAGATTAATTAATTAATTAACATTAATTATAAATCGTTAATTTATTATGGAAAATATCACCATAGTGCAGATCAGCTGAGCGCCACATTGTGACCAGTGGCGAGGCTTGTAACAAATTGATCCTAGAAAAGGGTAAAGCAAAGGAGGAAGCAGAGCGAGAGGAAGGTCTGGGAATGCGGAAATCTAAAGAGGAAAGAAAAAAAGGATTATCGATGACTCCATGAACCAACTTCCATATAAAACGTGCACCGTGGCATTCACGACGTTAAATTAGGGAAGTTATTGAATGTCTCTCCAATAAAGACGTATAATCAACTCCACGATGCGGATATGCTCCATCTTCCTTAAATGACAGGTACTTGAGAAAACGTCGTTGAACTTTTTCAAGTGATAGTTGCAGGTAGACATAGTGGGGAGACCACACTTGAGAGGCATACTCCAACTTGCTCACAACAAAACTAAAGTATAATATTCTTAGTAATTGAGTATTCTGGAAAGATTTGCAGGAACGGATGAGAAATCCCAGTGTTTTGGATGCTGACAAGCAAAGGTCAGTGATGTGTGGGGCAAAGCTCATAATGATGTAACTCTTTGCAATACAACATTGCTCAACGAATAGGCGGAAGGAATTGGATTAATCTTTCGAGTATACGAGACAAAGCAGCATTTATTAATATTTAACTTCAAATTATGTTTAGTACACCAATCAATCATATAATCGATACCACGTTGTAAACTCACAACATCAGCCAAGCTCGCAATGGAAGTATAAATTTTGAGGTCGTCAGCATAAGCAAGAACTGGACAAGAGAAACCTTGCAACAAATCGTTGACGTACAAGATAAAAAGCAATGGTCCTAGATTAGATCCCTGTGGAACACCTGAAGATGGAAAAAAATCATAAGACTTGAAACCATTATAATGTACATAGTTAGATCTATTACTTAAATAGGATTCTATTAAATGAAGCAGAGAAGTGGTAAAGCCAAAGCCGCATAATTTCTCAAGCAAAATGCCATGGTCTATACTATCAAAAGCGCTACTAAAAGTCTGTATACACCACGTCAACCTGACCCTGTCTGTCCAGCTCCCTACAAATAAACTGCGAGATATTGACCAAATTACTAACTGTTGACCGCCCACGAACAAAGCCGTGCTGATGAGATGAGATAAAACTTTTAAGATGCTCACGTAAGTAAATAAAAAATTTTCATAAACTTTCGCAAAATTTGATAAAATGGATATTGGCCGGTAGTTGTTTACTTCGGTTTTTGTACCTCTTTTAAATATCGGAGAAATCCTGGTTCTTTGCCACAATTTAGGAAAAATCGACGCTTGAATTGATAGATTAATGATAAATTGCTAACGGTTTTAGGCAAAAATATTTAGCATCCTCTTAATAAAACGATGGAATCAAATCATCTCTAGAAATATTATTATCAGGGAATGTAGACATAATTTTGTTGTTGATATTGGTTGCGTTACAGAAAATGGCGGGAAGTATAAAAACTGCATTTTCGTTAATGTAACTTCGTAATACGGGATACATTGTTCGATAACATTCCAATAATTTCTATCATTGTCCTAGCCTCCTCTCTGACATATGCACGAGCCGCTACTGACAAAATATAATATTTATGGTGCGCTCGGATATGTTCCAGTTAGAAATTCGCTATTTATTTGATACCAAAAACACGCCAAAGCTATATGATGTAATTCTAACCCGCTCTTCATTAACAAATCACAAGCTCGGTGTTGGGTGCCTTGTTTTGATTCAAAACAAGCGTATACGCCAATCTGATCAAACTAGCAGCGTTATAAATCCGCGCCCGTTAAAATTGAAACAATATACCGCGACAACGGTCGATTTGTGTAAATTTCATTGGAAGATTTATATTCACAAAGTCCCGTTGCAATTTAGCTTACAATTAGAATTTTTATATTTAATTAAAGTGAGGTTAGGGAGTGCCTTCCACATTTATAAATTATAACAGATTAACTTTTTTTATCATCCCCTACAATTTTTACAACCACCTTTTTATATATTATGAATGTGTAATATCCGTAATAAAAAATTCTGCTGAGAAAATTGCGTTTTTTTATATCATTTTTTGCTTTGGATATCAAAAAAAAAAAGGCTATTTGCATTGAAATAATAATTCATAAACTTATAAATAAAATATTCTCTCTTTATTACATCATAAATCCACGAAAGAATCGAAATTTTTACGTGCGTGCTCCTATTTATAAAATTTCCATACCATATTTTTGTGTGTGCAGCATATTTTCCATACACTACTAGAGTATTGACGTGTTTGTTGATACGCGTAAAACTCCACGAATGAAAATTCATTATAACAATACTAAATATTGAAAAAGACGCTATATAAAACAAGGGCACATAGAGGTCGCAAAGCTATTTTTAACTAATTTTAAAAAGGGCACTCGAGTTGAAAACTTGAAACGCACTGCCTATGTTTGATGTCAAGAGATGATGTTTGACATTAGGTGGACATGGAGTGTCACTTTTTGTTATTACGTCAGGGTATTTTGTCAGACTTGATGTATTAATGATTATAGTTTAAAAATATGGAAATTTTACTGGTGAAAATTATATTTAAGTAATTTCCGCCTTATTAATAAAGAAAGATAGTAGCTACTAAGATACCACTAACAATCTACTAGGAAAAATGGTATTAATAGACAATTTTAGTTGGCAGCTAAGCTTAGTAGCCAACTAACTTCTTAGTAGTGCGAGGGTGTATGTTTAAGCAAACTTTTGTTATGAAACTAAGCTAAAATTTGAATAAATAAGATGGATATATCCAATATACGTAGAAATTACTATACAGGGTTTTCCACGGAACTGGCTGGTTAGAAGTTTTCCGGCTTAACGAAATTCCTCAGTTTTAAAAATTGGGGGTTTGCAACAATTTGGCACTTACTTTCTTTCTAAAATATTTTCACCTTTTTTGCACTTCCGGTTAACCGGAAGTCGCCACGAACTTTGTTATTTTAAATGGAACACCCTATATATTATTATATTTTTGAATTTACCATAAAATTCTATGACGATTACCATTAGGGTATCTTATACCTATCTTCAACTGTTTCTAAGATATTACGATTTTTGTTAAAATTTTGACATTTACATTGTTGTATGTAATTGATTAATTCTCACTTGATTTAAGTGTCAGAAATCTCCGACTTTGAAATCAACAAGTACTAACATTGTTTTACCAAAACGTAGAAAAAAAAATCAGTGACATTATACAGGCTGTTTAAAAATTAGTGACATATCCAAGAATTTTGAATGTTGCCAAACTTAATTTTTTTCAAATAGAACACCCTGTACATTTTTCTATTTTTGGATGTACAATTAATTCTATATCCGGTTAACCGGAAGTGCCAAAAAAGGTGAAAATATTTTAGAAAAAAGTAAGTGCCAAATTGTTTGCAAACCCCAAATTTTTAAAACTGAGGAATTTCGTTAAGCCGGAAAACTTCTAACCAGCCAGTTCTGTGGAAAACCCTGTATATAAATACTTGTTTTCTTTATGATTAATACGAAAAAAGGGATTGTTTCTCGAATTTTTGAAAGAAGAGGTACATGTAGTGGAGAATAAAAATTCTGCACTAATAGGAGAACCACGATTATTCTCTATGTTTGAAATTTCATTTCTTATCAAATCTATTAAGTATAACATGTGCCAATCCCTTGGTCATTCTGTATTTTCTTTTGAACAGCAAATTATAATGTTCAAATGGGTTTATCTTTTCTAAATAAATCTTTGGATTTCGATAGATCACCTAACTAACTTCTTGAACTACTCTTATTTCTTGATCAATATTTATGAAATTCTCAATTTCTGAACAAATATTAAAACAGTCCACAACTTTAGCTAAATATGATATATTAGCTATATTATTTTACAAAAAAACTTACCTATATATCAGACAAACTTAGATCATACTAAGATAGAATTAAACTTAGAATTCCTATTCTTTTATGGCTATACTTGTGGTAAAAAGAACATGCAAATATGTACTCACAATCAGTGAGTTACTTAACCTCATTTATGTTGTTGGCAATTGTAGTCGTTAATCGTGATGACATAAACCTAGCCCCAAATAAGTTGAAGCAACGAACTAAGTCAACTAAGTCAGGTAAAAAGCAAGCTGACTGAAGGGTAAGGAGGGCGGATGCTGTCTGATTTCGTCTAAGTTCAAACTGAGAATCCAATGGTAGAAAGAACAACCCTTTTTAACTAAGCTGCTAAGACGAACTTAGAAACTTACTTTAAAGTGGTAAAAAGAATACAGCTATTATTTACTCGTTAATGATTGAAGTAAAGTGCTTTACTATTTTTTTGATTATTCCATAAGAAACGTGAACAAGAAAACAATTCAATGTAAACTATCACTGGTATTACAATTGTTATATATTTGAATATGACAGTTAGTGAATCTTTTAGGAGAAATATCCGTTAAAATGCATTCATCAAGTTTACCATGGAGAAAGAACAAAATGGAAATCTCCCTTTCCTGGATGTTATGGTTAAGAAAACAAAAGAGGGAATGCTACAGCACGCAGTATTTAGAAAGAAGACGCACACCGATAGATATCTGCATGCAAGATCTCACCATTCATCCGATGCAGAAAGAAGACATTAATACAAACATTGTTATCCAGAGCCGAAACCATCAGTGACGAACAACATCTTACCAGTGAAAAGATACATTTGGAGAAAGCACTAAAGAAGAATGGTTACACTGACATCGACATAAGGAGAGCCACTAAGAAGAAGACGACACTGGAGACAACTACAGAACCACGAAGAGGGATGGCGTGTTTACCTTACATAGCAGGAGTCACCGAAAAAAGTAGGCCGAATTTGAAGAACGTAAGTACAAGTACGCTTCGGGACTGCAACGTCGATCCAGCAGTATCTTCCGACCGCAAAGGATAGGATACCCAAGGGCGCACAGAAGGTATCTATAAGATAACATGCCAATGCGGACAGTGCTACGTCGGACAAACAGGAAGAGCCATCGACACAAGAATAAAAGAACACGAGAGGGACGCAAGATTAAGAAGGACCGAGCAATCAGCGGTGGCAGAACACATGCACGACACCGGACACAAAATGGATTTCAAGAATGTAAAAGTAATAACTACCACCAAGAACTACGGAAAAAGACTCATCAGGGAAGCCATAGAAATAGAGAAGAATAAAACCGTTAACAGAGAAGAAGGCTACCACCTTAGCAACACGTGGAAGAGCCTACTACGAACCGTCACGGTCACTGGAGCGGAAACTATACGGTTGGATGCACCAGGGGCGTATATAAGAAGAATGTCGGACCATGGAGAATCAGTTCAGTTATCCTGAAGAAGCTGTCAGTATGAACAGCGAAACGTCGAGCGAAAGTTTTGACACACGGCGAAACCCGCAAGAAGCTGTTAGTTATAGTTACACCGGCCGTGAAAGCCTACGCAGTGTTAATTTAACTACATTTGCTGTCGCAGTGATTTTAAGAAGGATATAGGGGAATACACGCTAATTCAATTTCATTGGGTGATACGCTGTCGCTGACGACAGAACATAGTTCTGTGAAGCTGGCTTTACGTTACGTTTGAAATGTAGCCGGAACGGTTTATGATACGTATCATTTTTCGCTCAAATTCCTACTCTGAACGCGGCCATTATTAAGCCCAATTTTTGTTTTATTCAATGAAACAAATAAAGTACTTTTAAATTAAATAATCCATAATTGTCAAATCTGGACATCGGATTGGAAAGTCTACTATCCGATTATCAAAGAATTCACGCAATAATTCTATCTTTTCCATTATCTTATGGAGTATTGCATTAGAAAATATCTTAGTGGAATTATAGTAGTGATTTATCACAATGTCGCTGCTGTGATTGTTTTAACCAATCAGAACCAACCTACCCGCTTCAGTTCCAATATCACCCGATGTTATTTTTCAATCAATTCTTCTCATATTTGCCCAATATCGCGCACGGAACTAATTCAATTTCTCACGCGATATTTATTTATATTCACCGCAGGAATAGTTCCTACCTCCGGCAAGCGCTGAGCTAAATCGGCTTTTTCAATATCAATTTTCTTCCGCGTTTTTTCCCACCGATAGTCGGCGAAATAACGTTTATCGCGACCACGGCGCATATCGATGTTTAAAATCGCGGCTTTCGATGGGAAATTAAAACCGTTTATCGCCGTAGCGGGTGCCATATTTCGCGCGCCGATAAATGTCGACGGATGAATTATGTAATGTGTGTATGTGTCGGTGACGATATACGCTCTATAAACACCCTTTTCGATTTTCAATTCTCTTCGCTATTCCATTATTTGCGATTTGTCGCCGGCCCGAGGGACGGTGAACCGGCCGCTCCGGCTATTGATGGTATTCGTATTTCGAGGACAAATATTAGCGCGGAAGCGGTGTAGTAACAGTCAGCGTAGGGCATTGTTTGCTTTAGAGAACGGGCGACATATTTGGGTGTAATGTTTCCTATAAAGACGTATATTGATAAAGGTAAATAATAGTGGGATTGGGTTTTAATATCCGTGTATTGTTTCGTGGCAAACAATAGGAAATGTATCAAAAGATGGGATAAATATAGTGGGAGTATGTGAATTTGAATTCGAATGGGAATTTGGGGTGTGAAATAGGAAAGGGGAAATTTTGTGTTGAGGTAAATATAGATGGGAGGGCTATATTTAAAAAAATAGAAACTAGTAAGGTAAAAAAAAAGAGAAAAACTGGTCCACTTTCTTACAAAATTCTTTAACGAAAGCTGAGACCAGTAGCTTTCATCAAATTAACATTTAAAATACTTAATAAATTATCTTGGACTTTTTTTTATAAATGCGTATGCAAAATAAAAGTTATTCTGTTAAGCGATTTTATGGGTAAAGTAGTCAATTTTCGTCTGCGCGCCTAAGTTTCATATATAATAATATAATAATAATAATAATCTTTATTGATTCAAAGTATCCTAAGATAATGGAAACAGTCATGTAAATTTTGCCCAAAAGAAAAACATAAAAGTAATTAAACAGTACACTTCTCACAGGAAAAATCGGGACACCAGCAATCGTGAATTTTAAAATTTCTTGGGTGTAAATGCAGCTTTCAGAGGATATATGCACTTATCAAAGCCATAAATCACTTTTTTGTGTGTTTATTACATTATTGCGATCAAAGGTAAAGACTAAAAATTTAAACAGAAATATAAATATATATAGAGAAAAAGGTTTATACATTAAATAAACACATTGGAATTTCGATGGCGGTGTTTCCTTAGAAATACCGAATAGGGAAATATTAATGCAAAAAAAAAATACATAACAAATAAAAGGCTTTTTGAGTAGACGGCACCATTTAGAAATACACCTAGTATATGTATTTAACTTGTTTGATGTTATGTAGAGATAATTCTTTTTTAAGAAAACATATGGCGATGGGATTTTAAAATTATATTACCTATTACTACGATATTAGTTACTTAATTTGATTGATGCTCGCGAGTATTGCTTTAGCAATAGACAATATGTCAATCAGCCTCCTGAGTTTTTGAACAATGTGATTTTCACATTGATTAATTATACTCTTATTGATGTATTCATTATTATTGGTGTATTCATTATTGTTGTTGTTTAGTATTCTTAAATATTGTATTACTACAAAATATTTTTCTATGTTGTTTTTAGTATTTACATTTTTACAGCAATTAATTTCGCAAAGAAATTATTTATTTTATTAACCCTCCGTTTATTGTATTTTCACGAAATATATCTTAACTATCGCCTGTGTAATCCAATGTCGTTCTATTTTATTGAAATATAGACACTTTTGGTCTGTAACACAGCTTCAGGCAGTAGCAACGAAAAAGTATTAAATGTATCAAATTCAAAAATAAATATTTTAGTACTAACTGAGATTGACGAACAATATGCTTTCTTACAATGTTTGTTATGTATTGTAAATCCAATAATATTTTAAATAATTGTTAATAAACCTGTCCTTTTGTAAAGAGACCCAGTGTTGGCCATATCTCAAGAAAATAGATCAACGACGTCAGATTACATAGGCGATAGCTAAAATATATTTCCTGAAAATACAATAAACGGAGGGTCATAAAATAAATAATTTCTTTGCGAACTTAATTGCTTTATTTAAGTATTTTATAAATAATCTTACACCTGGTTTTGGTATTCTTTTATAGATAGAAGGAAACTTTATAGTAATACAATATTTAAGAATATTAAACAACAATAGTAATTAATACATCAATAATAATGTAGTCAATAAATCTGTGAAAATCACATTATCCCAAAACTGAGGAGGCTGACTGACATATTGTCTATTGCTAAACTAATACTCGCGAGCATAAATCGAAGTAAGTAACTAATATCAAAGCAGCATTAACAAGTAACATAATATTAAATAATAAAATCCCATCACCACATGTTTTCTTAAAAAAGAATTATCTCTACATCACATCAAACAAGTTAAATACATATATATTTCTAAATGAAGCCGTCTATTCAAGAGTTCTTTTTGTTGTTATGTATTTTTTTTTTTTCATTGATATTTCTAAAGGAAACGCCGCCACCGAAACTCCGATTTGTTTATTCTATACATAAACCTTTTTCTCTCTATATATTTATTTTTCTGTTTAAATTTCTAGTCGTTACCTTTGATCGCAGTAATATATATAATTAAGTGATTTATGGCTGTGATAAGTGAATACGTCCTCCAACGTCCAAACGTCCAAAAGTTGCATTTACAACCAAGAAATTTTAGAATTCTGAATTGCTAGTGTCCCGATTTTTCCTGTGAGAAGTGTACATAAACCCTTAAAAATAAAACCAAAAACAAACATTAGTATAAACAAAAAGAAGAAAATATAAGTAAAAACATAACTACTACTACTGACAAACTGCACTTATATATGTATAAAAAGCTTGTCTTAATTACAATAAAAATTCTTCAACGGTGTAATAAGCTCTGGTTAATAAAAGATCTTTCACTTGCTTTTTAAATATCTTGTTCGGTTGACTCTTGTATTCAGTTGCAAGTTTGTTATAAAGTTTCCTGCCCATATATTCTAAACCCTTATCCGTAACCTGAAGTTTAGAATTTGGCAAATGAAAATTGTCCGCTTGTCGAGTGTCAATGATGATGCACGTTTTGGTTTGTGGTGTAACTGTCTTTGTTTTTATGGATGTAATAGAGAGCTTCCAAGATATAAACGCATGGCAAAGTCAGAATTCTTAAAGATGTAAAAATTGACTTGCATGAGTCCGTTGTTCGTATTCCAACAATCGCTCTTATTAACTGTTTTTGGGCAATAAACACTGCTGTCGCAGGTGACGATGAACCCCATAGAAGTATGCCGTAGGTTAGTCGGGATTGTATCTCTGAATAATATAGGGATATCAAAGTTTCTAGCAGTAGGGAATTTTTTAAACTCCTAAAAAGATAGATTTTACTATGGAGTAAGCTAACTAATCTGTCGCAATGTTCATTCCAAAGTAAGTTATCCTGTAAATAGATTCCTAGAAACTTTGCCTTATGTTCTTGCTTTAACGGGTGACTGCCGATGTTTATGTTGCACGTTATATTATACAGGCGTTGATAAGTATGAAATATCAAATAATTAGTTTTTTCTTGATTCAGACTTAATTTGTTTGCACAAAACCGCTGATGGTGGAGATTAATAGCATTGTTTGCAGTTGCCTCTACTTGATTTAAATTATTTTCGGTAATCAGTAAGGTAGTGTTATCTGCATACATAAAAACTAGAATATCGGATGCAATATTATAAATATCATTGGTATAGAGATTAAAAATTACTGGACCTAAAACTGAACCTTGTGGTACGCCGTGTACAATAGGAATACAAGATGACTTATAGTTTTTAATATCTGCTTCACTTCTGTAACGTATGGTTACATATTGCACCCGTCCATGTAGGTACGAAATAATCCAATTCGCTGCATTGCCTCGTATACCATATTCATATAACTTGTTCTCTAAAATTGAATGTTGCACACAATCGAAAGCTTTACTGAAGTCACAGAAGATAGACAATGGAACGTTCCTATCAGCAATGCTATTCAGAATGATGTTGTACAAAGAAAATAAAGCAGTTGTAGTTGATTTCTCTCTTCGAAACCCGTTATTCTTATTGAGTATATTGTGTTGATTCAAAAATGAATTCAATCGAAGCAACATACAATACTCAAAGATCTTTCAATATTCGAGGTGAGAGAAATAGGTCTGTAATTTAACATGTTGTTTCTGTCATTCTTCTTATGTACTGGTATAACTGAGGAGATCTTGAAGCATTTAGGAAATACTCCATTGGAAAATGATAAATTGACAAGATATGTCAATGGAACCAATAAAAAAGCGGCAAATTCCTTAAGTATTGCAGCAGACAGATCATCAGGTCCAGATGTATGTTTACTTTTTAATTTCATAACAGCAGTATTCGTTTCAGATACAGTGAATGGGAACAGATACATAGTATTAGGATTGCGTGTAATTGTATTGTCCGGAGTTGTATCAGGAATATTATTTATCACTTGCTCAATAGAATTAGTAAATGATGTATTGAACAAATCCGCAATCAATTGCGGGTCACTGATCCTCCCATCACCATGAATAATGTCAATATTACTGTGGATTTGATTATGTGTAGTTAATTGTCTAACCATCTCCCACATCTTTTTGGTTTTATTTTGTGCAGTATTAATCATATACGAATTATAGTTCCTTTTTGTCTCATTAACTAAATGTTTGTGCTGCATACTTCTCAGTTTGTATAATTCCTTGAATTGAGGGTACCTTTTTCTGTAAGTTGTACAGACATTAACGTTTAACACAAGTATACAGTTCAGTGTCGGGAAAGGGCAAAATTATTTATTTATTTAACTATAAATATTATATACATTTAAGTAGCAGAAATGGTATAGGTTTGCTGAAAAGTTTACAGCATTAAGTGTTTCAACAATTTTCTCACTAAACCGCTTTCGTCGCGATGATGAAACATGCTTATATTATGAAAAAGACCGTTTAATATCTATGGATGTAACACACGCATAATTAAAATAATCTTTATAGGTAGAGTCCGTTGCAATAGAGAATGGTACATGTCGTTACCAAAACCTGCGCGAAGCCTGACGTCAATTACGCCCCGCTACCGGCTAGCACTCTCTGTTACCTAGCAACGAGGAATCGGCTACATTGCGCATGCGACGTAGTGTACCATTCTCTATTGCAACGGACTCTAGATAACGAATCAGATGCATCACCACCAATTTGTAATCCGATTTGTGCCAGCACAATAACTGTTAATCGCACGCTGCACAAACTATTTTGTCACCACCCCAAAATGTAAATCCTGGAATTCACCGATATACTTTTCCACATTATATAAGAATGGTCGTTTCCTAGGATTTTCTACGCCCGACATTGTATTACATTTACAATGCGTAAAACGTTGACGAGGAATTGTACTATCTCGCATCAAGACTCGACTAACACTGATACTAGATACTAGACACACTAATCGGATGGAGTGATTTTACTGCCTTGAAGATATACTATGGCTAAACGTTCTTCATAGAGCGAGGCGAAAATTTAAAGTTTCGTGATTTCTTTGTATAATTTTAGCATAAAAGTTACTGTTTTTCGCTGTAGAACGCACTAGAAAGTGTCGTTGTTGACGAAACTAGCCGTGCTTTTTTGAATAAATATCAATGAAATTAGACAAACTTAGTTCTTAATTATTTCTTTCCTATTTTTATTAAATTATGTATTTATTGTGTTACAGATTACGTATAACAAAAAAAAAAAAAAAACAGTTGGAGCAACATTTGGGAACTACTGCCCACAAAGAAAAGAAAAAAACGCAATCTCAAAATGTTCAACAGCTGCTGACCGATTTTGAGGGCAAAAATTTAAACCAAAAGAAATTTTCAAAATATTTATGCAATCTCTTTACCGCTGTGGATATACCTCTGAATAACTTGACCCCTCAATGTACCAGAATATTTTAAAGACTTGTTATAAAGAGCACAATATTCCAAGTTCGTCAACTTTGACAAAAAAGTCTGTTAACTTAAATTATCAGTCAGCAGTGACCAAAATTAAAAATCAAATTGGATGTAAAGCTATATGGTTTTCGGCAGATAATACTACTGACGTTAAAGGTAGATGCCTCGCTAATTTAGTTATTGGAAGTTTAGACAAAAGTGAGCCAGGTGCATGAGTGAGAGCCGTCATTTGATTAGCGTAAAAGAACTAGAAAAAGCGAATAATACAACAATGGCTCGGTTTATCAACGACAGCATCCCCAATTTTTATTTACCGCAAAGCGTGCCAACTGAACATGTGTTATACTAATGGTGACTGATGCTGCCCCCTGCAGGCTGCAGCACAAAATAAAAAAAAATTGTCTAATTTAATTTACTGCACCTGCTTAGCTCATGGCTTAAACAGAGTTGCTGAAACCGTTAGGCTACAATATTCGCTAGTTAACAGTTTGTGGGTGTAAGTGGATCAATAAAATAATAAAAATCGTAACCAAAAACAATGGAATGTTACCAAAAATTTTTCCCATATTTAGCAGTAAATGCTTTCCAAGATTATTACTCTAATACCTCTCTCTTGTCCCAATAACTTTCTTCTTCTCTGTAGATACAGCGAAAGAAAAAAGTTTCCGCGTAGCTTGGTAGTAAAGAAAAAAATATGACGTGAACGCAATTTTTACGGGATATATTGTAAATATCCGGATTTATTGAATTCAGGTATTTTTTTTCGGCCGCCGGATGTTAGTTCTTTATTACCAAGCTGAGTGGAAACTTTTTTCTTTTGCTGTACGTGAATGAAATTAAAATCTCATATATTCGATTTAAATAATTGCAATATTTTATTAAATGAATATCCATAAATAAGAGAATTATGGTTAGACATATCCGCATATACATACTAATCACAGGATAAGTTTGCTTCTGCAATGAATTTGTGAGAGCTTGATGATTCATTGTAATACAAAATGTATTGGAAATGGAGTCAATACACAAAATAATAATAAGACGCCAAGATGTAATTGGATAAAGATATTTAAAATAAAAACCTATAAAATGTAATATAGTATTAAAATGAAATACAATACTTAACAAACTTAATACTCATCAAGATTTTTTAAAAGACTAGAATTTAAAGACTAGATCAATAGAGCGTTTTCGATAAAATATCGTATTACGTCGGTACATAAAACATGTCCTTAAGTCTTTGCAGATCATATTTAATTACAACATTTGCACGTGGACGAGGCTAATGCATAATAAAAATATTTATAACTCCCATAAAGACGATTATATTATATTCAAAGTTTACGACACACCATTGCCAACTTTGTTGCCATACACAAATTAAATTAGCAATGATATCAATCAGCGCTTTTAGTGTCCGATTAAAATGCAATTAAGGGAAAGGAATGGGTAAAATACTTTTTTTAAATATATTTGAAATGTAACATTTTTTTTAGATTAAGCATCCTAATATGTGATATAAAAATCTCAATATGTATACTACAATCTGTAAAATTATTAATAGAAGTATGGCAGATTTTAATTTATTACAAGGACACAATACTCGTGCAGAGAAATATCGCAGTAGGCTTGCTCACTCTGTTTTCGTTACTAAGGTTAATTTGACAGTTTACAAATATATACTTCCATTAATAAATGAAACACAAAATAACCGAATTTGTAGCTGTAATAGTAACAAAGTTAGTGATAGTGTACCTCCCGAAATCTTTGAACATGCTGTACAGAATAAACACTGTTTGCTTCCCACTTCCCACTTGATAATACGGACTCTTATGAGCAATAAGGTGTTCTGTTCCTCCTTACAAACTTGTATACATGCATTGTTTTCTGTCTTTTACGATATGCTATATATGTACACTGGATCAAATAAGTCTCCATGCAATCGATAAGATTTGCAATTTACACCTTTAACTTAGTTTATGCCATATATATCGAGAAAAAAATGTTGCAGAAGGTATTTAGGAAGTTTATAGGCACATGTTTCACAGAAAAGCAACATTTTAATCTACCGATTACGTATAAAAGATATATATAATAAAATGATATAAATTCAAACACAAAAAAGTTTCCATACATGTCTAATTAAACACATGGTTTCCCGATTATAATTCGGGGGTTTATATTTTTGAAAAATTTTAGTCCATTTCCAATTTTATAATGTCTAGAAAATAATAATTCACCACTACAGATCTTGAAGCCCTTGGAGGGTGCTGGAACACATCGAGCCGCTGAGAAGTGTTGTCCAAATGGTCACCCACCAACAACCGGTACCGCATATTGCTGCTTGACTCGCAAGATTAGCAATAATGCACTCTTTCTTCTCAGCGGCACTGTCGGCCTGGGAAATTTTATTTAATTTAAATATTGACATTGGCCGCGTTCAGAATGAGTAACTGTTCACAAGCGGTTTAGGAACTGTTAACAATTCGTCTTAAAAACACAACGCTACATCAATAAGCGGTCGCCATTTTGTGTAGCGGATACAGTTATTGATATGTACTCTGAACGCGGCTATTGCACTGTGCCGTGCGATTTTTATTGTATTAAGATGGAGGTACCACAATCAATTCGAAAATTAATTGTTAGTTTAAGACACCATCAGGGGCAGTCATTAGGAAAAATAGCAAAAACCATAAATAAATCTCATGCCACACTACAATATATACTAAATAGATTCAAAGAGTTACAAACATGTGAAAATAGACCACGTTCGGGTAGGCCCGTAAAACTAATGGAGAAAATCCAAAAATAAGTGCGCCTCTTCTGGCACAAATGTTAGAAGATGAATATGGGCTACAAGTAGTACCTGAAACGGTAAGAAATATTATGCGAAACGTGGGTTTTCACGGGCGAGTTCCTAGGAAAAAACCGTTTATCAGTAAAAAGAACAAGACGCTTCTAGTTTATATGTAATCTGCACATGGGAGGAAGTGAAGGGACTCAGACAGAAATATTTCGGGAGAGATCTATTGGAGCCATCGAATGTTCTCAAGTTCCCATTGGGCAAGATACTGGACTTTAAAGAGAATAACAAGCTGCTCGAGTACAATGAGCACCTAGCTCAAGTGCCCGGACTTTAGGTACCCACCCTAACTTAAGGAATGAATGAATGAATAACTGAAGAAGCTTCGTTTTGAATTTGCAAAAATGCATGTCAACAAACCTCTGTCATTTTGAGAGTCGGTAATATTCAGTGACGAATCGAAATTTAACGTTTTTGGATCAGATGGAAGAGTGATGGTTTACTATAAACTGACTGTATGGAGACTTTTTTGTATTTGAATTGATATCTGTTGGTTATAAATGTTTTTATTTTATTTATAATTAGTAGAATAAAATGTTGCCTTTGTACAAATCACGTACCTGTGGACTTTCTAAATACCTTCTGCAATATTTCGTTTCGATAGATATGTCATTCACTAATTTAAAAGCGTAAATTGAAAGTCTTATCGAGTGTATGGAGACTTATTTGATTCAGTGTATATTTCGTTGGAAATTTATGTTAATATCTTTATTACTTATGTCATTTGTCGTAAGAATTTGACAGTTTACGTTATGTTCAAATATATCTATTAGGTTATGTTCGTATACTGTTTTTACAATTTTTAAACTGATATTAGTTGATTATAGATTAATAAGTGAAAAACTATAAACCAGGAATTTCATCTATTAAAAGGTTAGACAACATAAACACGTATTTCCCATAAAATCCATACTGTCACGTTGTGACAAACACATTATAAAATTTTATATGGAACGAAATACCTCACCCGCGTAATTACATAAATTGTTTCGCTTTTTATTTATATATTTAAACTTTATACATACATATTTACTAACGTGAAGATATCTTTATATATAATTTCTAATCTCTATAATACATACTTATTTCTCTTTTATATCCAGAACTTCAACATTCATTACTAGATATATTATTTGATAATCCCGATCGTGTGTCATATTAACACCTTATTTGTCCCATTTTCCAATATTCCTTTTATTTTGTCGAATTCGTTAATATTATATATATTTACAGCACAGCCTTTTTTTTTTAATAACGTACGTTAAGTACTCCTTTCTTAATTTTATTTTTTTTTCTAATCAGAAAATTTTTATTTTAAAACAAAATAATACTGCTTTTATTTAACACATATGCTTTGGTTTTTGGTGAATTATTACAGTGTAGTTTAGTTTACTTAAAAACAAAAGGCAAAATCAATTCTACAAAGCTTTACAATGTAACTCCTCCCCCAAAAATGTCGGTGAAGCAATCTTACCGTTCCTCTCCTAGACCATAGTATCCCCAAAATGATCATCCTGTCAAATAGCGCTCGTATCATCACCCAGTATACTCTTATCCGTAGAATTGACCCTAGTCTGCCTGGCGGAATCCCCGCTCAGGTGTTCCCGTGGAGAATTCTCCGAAGGAGCCATTCTTTTTCGCGTTCACGATGACCGTCTTGGTTCCGTAATCCGTGACGAACTTATCGTTGGTGTTCAAAGCCACCGACTGATAACCGCACTTACACCAGACCGGATAGTGCGTGGTCAGGATCCGCTTGAACGCCTCCCGAAATTCCGTATTGAAGATGGAGTAGATGATGGGGTTGAAGGCGGAATTCGAGTAACCCAGCCAGGTGAGGATCTTGAAGGTGATGTCCGGGATGCAAGTCTTACAGAAGGCCGCTACGATGTTGATGCAGAAGAACGGGACCCAGCAGATCAGGAAGACGCCCATGATGATGCCGACCGTGATGGCGGCCTTGTGATCGCTCACGTGATACGGCGAGCTGTGATGGTTGTGCAGGTGGATGTGGAGGGCTTTGTTCTTCTGTTTCATGCTCTTCTTCTTGATGGAGTTCGAAGCGCCTTCTGGTAGGTCGATGGGTCGGGTTATGGCCCTGATGTTTTTTACGTGTTTTTGAGCGTAGCAGTAGAGTCTGCAATAGATACCTGGAAAAGAAGGCGCTGATAAATAACTAGTACTACGTCAAAAAAATAATAAATGCGTTACCACCAAAATAACCTTTTTAATTTAAAATAATTAACAATGACAAATAATTTAATAATTAAAGAAAATTCCCCAGTTAATGGCCTACGATTTATACTTACAAGCAAGGTCACCTTCGATTTTGATAATATTTTGCAAGCATGTAGAGCAACGACCCATATTTTTTCTTTAACTGCTGATATTTACTTGTAGGGGAGATACACACTCCTAAAGCACATTTTCAACGATATCTTTGTAACTAAAACAGATCTCAATCTCTTGACGGTGATCAAACCTGGGATATGGCCCGGGATGATATGTTAAAAAAATGTAGCTTTGTGAAGGAATTCACCATAAGTACTAACAAGGGAACACCGGCGGGTGTCCCCCTCTGATTTCGATGAAACTTAACAGATCGAAAGAGTACCTTGAAATAAGAGACACGTATTTTTTTTTATCGGCGTATCCGCACGATTTTGGGGTACAGCCCCCTCCAAAGTTTGGACGATTTTTCAATTTTTGCAAATTTCTAAATTTTGCAATATTCCAAATTATATTGTACAAATGGAAAAATAATAATATAAAACTTTCAAAATTAATAAACTTGTCTATTGATATTAAATCAAATGAACTATAACAGAAATAAGTTTTTTCCTTAACATAATTTCCAGCATAATCATTGTCTCAAGTTAGATATCCTTAATTAAAAAGCTAATAACGGGTGTTGGGTACCCCATACCCCGCATTTTTTTTAATAAAGTTATTCATTATTATCAAAAAAGATCGCTTTTACATAGAAAACAATGGTAATTAAATTGGAGGATTAATAATAAAGATTAATTGTTAATAATAATAATATAGTACCTTTACCACAATTTATTTTTATCGTTACTCCGCTGCTCTCCTACTTAAATATTTCTTAATGTAGAATTGTAACTACTCGACAACTATTGTCAAACCTTCTATGGCCTACTAACTTATACTATTACTATACGAAACTTTTATCGGTGTTAACAATATTTAAATCGTTTATCTCATTTATTTACTGCGTTTTTTATATTTCCTTAATAAGAATTTATTCATTCTTAGAAATACCATAATTCTTTAGTGCGTATATATCGAACAAATTTGCTACACAGACGAAGGATTAGAATAATACAACATATATATTTTTAATTTTTTTTCATTTTTCGTGCAATGTAGGTGTACATGTAAGTATTCAATGGAGCATTAAGTATAATAATGTGTTTGTAACGATTATAACATTTCGTAAACAATAATAACAGAATTAGAAAAACATTATAATGTTTATAAATGTTTAAATACATGACATACTGTAGTGCGATTATTGGTATATATGTACTGCAATAGCGAACAAGATTAATATACATACAGTAATTAAGCTATGTAAGTATTACAGTAGTGATAGTCGGTGTAAAAATGTTTAAAACATAGATTTTTGTTTATACATCCATGAACACCGCACAATCAGCTTGTTTATTGCAAATACTAACACAAGGGTGGTAGACTGCGCATCTTTGTTAAAACAAATCTTCTTTGCCACGGACGACGCCACCCTAGGGCCATACAATATGCTTTCAAATTATGTTAGAGGAAAATTTTAATATTTGTTGCTAATTTAGGAAAATATTGCAAAATTGAAAAATCATCCAAACTTTTGGAGGGCTGTACCCCAAATTCGTGCGGATACGCCGAATAAAAAAAAATACGTGTCTTATATTTTAAAGGTACTCTTTCGATCTGTTAAGTTTCATCGCAAATCGGAGGGGACACCGCCGGTGTTTCCCTTCTAAGTAACAGGAGCGAGTGGGAATAACACCATCTTGAACCTTGAATAGAATGCCATCAAATTTATACTGATGCCTCAAAACGCAGAAGGAATGGAATAGGATTTATATGGCCTAGAACCACATATTTCGAAGCTTGGGAAAATACCCAAGTTATATTTCAGGCGGAAATACACTCTATTGAAAGATGTGTTCAGCTCAATGATAGGACTATCGGAAGCAGAGATATCATCATGTGTGATATCAAGCAGCCACCAAGGCGCTGAACTTCATATGAAATCAGTGCAAGATGGTCTGGAATGCCTAGGGAAATAAATGAGCTAGCAAAAGAAATAAAGTAACCCTCCTGTGGTTCGGTCACACAGGAGTGGAGAAACGAGATAACGGATAACCTCGCCAAAAAAAGGGCTGGAATGTCTTTTGTAAGCCTGAAGCCTTTTGCGAGTTAATAGCAGTACAATACTGAAGAAAATTAAAAATAGAAATGGAGCAGAGAAAATCCAGTTACTGGAGAATCTCCAGGGAATGATGCAAAGTAAAATTCTTCTGGGAACTTATAACCAGAATGAAAGACACCTGAGTAAGCTTGGATTGGAAAAAGATTCTGAATTGATATTTTGTGGGAACAGATGAAACACCCATCCACCTCCTCTCAACTGCGCAGCACTGTGCAACTCGAGGCATTGCACCTGGGAGCATGTGAATCGAAGGGAGACTACCTAGACTGAGGGCCCTCTGACGTTCTACACTTTCTGAATGAATAGGATTGGAAGCCATGTGTAAAGCAGCAAGAATAGGGGACATAATAGATCTTTTTAGGTCGCAGTGTAACATCACCCTTCTATTTACAAACAACTAGAATAGATATCGATCTGAACTAAAATGGAAAGTGTTCTTCTTGATACTTCGGACATTTTGATTTAATAAGGAGATTAGTGGTGCATGATGGCGGTTGTAAGGGGTTAAAATAAGAACATATTTCAATTCCTCCACCACGAAAATTCATATTTTTATGTTCTAATCCATAAACTACATAAAAAAATAAAATTCACGTGTTTTTGGAGTTTTTTTTTTCAAATATCATATACAGGAGATACAGCTATCCCAAAATGTCTCTTACGCAACACTTCTTTTGTTTTCTATAAATCTCAAGTAGTATTGGGATGAACATAGTGCCATTCGCCTGTATACAGCTATGAGTAAATATTCCAGTGCGAAGCCAGATTATGAATGAAACAACTGCTCAAGGTTGCTTTCACGATGTAAACGGATACGCCGTTCACGGCACGGCTTTATAATAGGTTTCAGTTTAATTTTTTAGGCAAATAGCTTATTAATGCTGTATATATATGCTGCATTTAATTTATTTGCTATTTCACTTATGTGTATTTTCCAATTTAATTTATTATCTATATAAAGGCCTAAGAGTTTTATGTTCTCTATTTCCTCACTTCTTTTTGTTTTGTAAATTCTAATTTTTGCGTCTTATTCTTATTTAATTTTAGTTGATTCGAGGAGAACCATTCTCCCCCTATTTTTGTATGACTTCAGATTTTTTCAGTCTATTCGCTTAGTAGTAGTTTCTCTTACTAAGAATGACGTATCATCTGCATACAAACAGATTCGATCCGCTTCCAGATTCGTATCTACATCTTTGACGTATATTACGAACAACAGGGGCCCAAACACCGATCCCTGTGGAACACCCTGCTATACACCAAGCATATTAGATCTTTGTCCCTGGAATTCTACATATTGTTTTCTATCTTTGAGATATGATATATGCAATTAACTGATATCCGACGCCTCTTACTCCATAATGGTACAATTTTGACAGAAGAATAGAATGTTGGACCGTATCGAAGGTGTGTTAGGTCGTAACAGTTCAATTCTACGCTCATCATATTTGTCAAGTGCGTCTAGTAAGCAATCCAAAATGTCAGCTACACATATCCATGTTGGGCTTTAGAAAGCAAGTTATTTTTTTTCAAAATAGCCCAGCAGGCGATCGGCAATTGCATATTCTATAACTTTCGATAGGACTGGTAATACTGAAATGGGCCTATAGTTCTCTGGGTTATTAACATCTCCTTTTATATGAATAGGAACTACTCTAGATATCTTTAATGCCTCTGGGAATTCTCCTTCTAGTATACACTTATTTATTAGGTCTGTTAGGACACAGGGACTCTCAGTTAATCCACAAAAAACAAAGTTGGTTGCCTTTACCAACATGAGAAAACTCAATGACCTAGCGGCATTAGACTGTTTGGCAGGAGTTACATTAACCAAGGAGTAAAGTATCTGGGTTTACCCTTGATGCGAAACTGAGCTGGAAAAATCACTTAATTTAAAACAACGACCAGGGCCACGCAACTATTCTGCGCTGCAGGAGAGTTGCTGGCAAAACCTGGGATTAAAGCCGAAGGTGATCCATTGCTATATACTGCCGTGATAAGACCAGCGATAACATACGGGCAGTAGTCTGGTGGAGGAGACAGAAGTTCCTCCGCAGCGAAGCTGCTGACCGCTGTCCAGAGACAGGCATTGCTGGTATCACTGGCGCAACTAACAGTACAGGACCGCCCTTTGGAGACCATGTGGGCCTTCCTCCGCTGGAACTCTATGTGAGAGCGGAGGCAATGAATGCGATCCTTAGACTGAAAGCCAACAATCTGTGGCATCCAACTTCAGGGTGGACGACACACTTTATACTACGGCACGTGGCTGGACGGGCCATTGCTACAAATGCCCACGGACAGCATGTACCCGAAATTATCTCACTGAAAAGGTGAAAATCTCCATACCGAACAGAGACCAGGCACGTAGTGAAATCACTGCTAACGAAAACTGTACACGGATGATCCAAATCCAGCCAGGGACAGAAGCCGGTATTTGTGGCCCAGTCCTAATCAAAGGATATCATAAGCCTGGGAAACATACAACGTCTTTCCAGGCAGAGGTATTCGCCCTTGCAGCCTGTGCAGAATGATTGCAAAAGGGGGCTACATGAGGAGGAAATTAATATAATGACTGACAGCCAGGCTGTCATTAAGGCAGTCTCAAATCCTGTAACTAGGTCAAAACTAGTTAGGGACTGCAAACAATCCCTCAATCACTGGCACGAGACAACACGTGTCTCTGATTTGGGTGCCGGACATGAAGATATAAAGGGCAACGTAATAGCCGATGAACTAGCCAAGGAGGGCTCTAAGAGACACTTCATGGGTCCAGAGTCCGTATGTGGATTACTAAAGATTCCGCAAGAAGGGAGATCTGGACCTGGTTAGATAAAAAAGTACAAAGAAATGGAGTCGACTGAAGGTCAACTCCATACCAAAACGCTGATAGGATGGGATGGTAGTTTCTCTGATAACCTACTCAAGCGCAGTAAGAAAGAAGTTAAAACCATTACTGGTTGGTAACTGGACACTGTCCTCTGAAAAAGTATCTATACAACACAGGCCGTGTAAGCGAACCGTGGTGTAGAAGATGCGAACTACAGGAGGAAACGAGTTTACATGTAATCTGCACATGTGAGGAACTAAAGGTACTCAGGCAGAAAATTTCGGGAGAGATCTATTGGAGCCCTCGAAGGTCCTCAAGTTTCCACTGGCAGGTACTGGCTTTATAGAAGCACACCAAACTGCTCGAGTGGAAATAAGAGAATCAATAGGGATGGTACAATGAGCACCAAGCTCAAGTGCCCGACATAAGTGCCCCCCACTTGAAATAGAATGAAATGAATGAAATGAATAGGTCTGTTAGGGGAGCGTAAATAGCATCAGAAACATTTCTCATCGTTTACGTGTTACTTAGGAAAATTTGTCATAATAACGAACGACTGTGCGACATTATCAACTTTAGGAGCTACTTGATTGCATGGAGACTGCCACTTTCGTATTTGGTCCTGGGAAATTGGTCATTTTAATCAAGAAAGATATCACATATCAGGAAAAGCTGTCCATTATTCCTCTCTTCATTGAGTTTAAGCAGTGGGTAATTAAATTAGCCCCTGTAACTGTAACGTACTCGTATGTAAGACTTATACACCACTTGGGAAGTAATTTACCCAGTTCTACTGATGAACTCACTCTAAAATGCAAATTGCAACAAACAACGCTCTGACGGGGGCAAGCACTTGTAGGGTAGTTGGCAGGTACTAACATTTTTCTTCATTTCCTTTCGAATGAAAAATAAATGAAGACCTTGCCCCAGGCGCGTATACAGGTAATATAAATGGGGCACTTTTATTTTTGCGTTATAAAAAAAGAGTACATTGTTTTTCAAAATATCATACGGTAAATATATAGTTTGCTTCGTGGCAGAACGTACGATATTAAGATCCTAATGAAGCGGGATTGATAAATAATAACGTGCAGTTAAAAGATTAATAACGCTCCATTTAAAATACGGATTGTAACAAGAAAGGGTAGCACGTTAATGGGCCTGGGAGTATCTCGATTATCACCGGTCGTTAGCTAAATTAAAAAATATCCAACCCCTCCACTTATACCAAGGACTATCATTACTAATAAAGCTAAAGTAATTACTGGCATGTGTTGGATGGTCTTTTGGGACTGCGAAATATAATAAGGGATATTCAAAGTAAAAAAAAAAAAATTGCTAAATATAGAATACAAAAAGTCTGTCTAGGAGCGTTGACTGCAAATACTGTTAGGTTGGTAATAATAAAAAATGAACTGTATTACGAACAAGCTCACATTATATCATAATTATTATATTATATTCCTTAGAAACTAGGGCTTTTAATGAAAGATAGACTAAAAATGTAGGTGGCTTTTTTATTTCATTAGATAGCTGAGTTGTAATAATTAAAGTTATATAGGCAAAAAGTATTTTATCAATTTTCGTTACGAAATAATGACGCACGTCTTAGCCTTTTTTCTTCAGTTGCAAAAGACTAAGCAATATGCAACAATCGACAGAAAAAACTGTGAGTTTAAAACTTTTATCGGGATTTAAAAACACCCTAGTAAGAGTAAGATAGATTTTTTTTAACAGAAACATAATGCAATAAGCGTATATTTTTAATTTTTGGCAGATTAGATTAGATTGGTAGAGATTTGTTATAGATGGCGCTGCTTGTATAAGTTGGAGAATACGGTTCTAAATTTCTAGTTCATAAAGAATCGAGTGGTGTTATTTTTTCTTAAGAATGTATCAGTATGTTACGATTCAATTTGAATTTCACCATACAAACACCAATCAAAACTTACGCGCCTAGGAAACTAGTTCCGCATGTCGGACTTAGAGAATCAGCGTTGGATATTTGATTTCCGGACCAGAAGCGTCTTTCCACTTTTTTTCAGACAACCTTGGTCGCGTGTAGACGTACAGTCATTTCGGCCCTATGTCCGCCCTAATCCACAGAATTCTGTTGTTTTGGTAAGTTTTGATTACCTCAAGTTGTTACTCCATCGGGAGAATATTAGTTTTGTATTCGAATATTGGTGAATTCACTTCATCATTCCTTGCGAGGATTTAGAAGAGCTATCTGTCGTTTAGTAATAGACGCATATAAATTATTTGCTTAATTTTACAAAACTTTGCCGACATTTATTAACCATCGAATCATTTTATTTACTTTATTAACGAGATACCTTGGCGCCATCATTCATTCATTAAAGTTAGGGTGGCACTTAATGTTCCGGCACTTCAGCTAGGTGCTCATTTACCATCCCTATTAATTCTCTTATTTCCACTCGAGTAGCTTGGTGTTCTTTATAAAGCCCAGTATCTTGCCCAGTGGAAACTTGAGAACCTTCGAGGGCTCCAATAGATTTCTCCCGAAATATTTCTGCCTGAGTACCTTCAATTCCTCACATGTGCAGATTACATGTAAACTCGTTTCCTCCTCTAGTTCGCATCTTCTACACCACGGTTCGCTTACCCGGCCTGTGTTGCATAGATGCTTTTTCCGGGGACAGTGTCCAGTTACCAACCCAGTAATGGTTTTAACTTCTTTCTTACTGCACCTGAGTAGGTTATCAGAGAAACTAACATCCCCATCTCCTATCAGCGCTTTGGTATAGAGTTGAGCTTCAGTCTACCTCCATTACTTTGTACTTTCTTTATCTAACCATGTCCAGATCTCCCTTCTTGTGGGATCTTTAGTAATCCCACATACGGGCTCTGGACCCATGAAGTGTCTCTTAGAGCCCTCTTTGGCTAGTTCGTCGGCTATTACATTGCTCTTTATATCCTTATGTCCCGGCACCCAAATCAGAGACATCGTGTGGTCTCGTGCCAGTGCATTGAGGGATTGTTTGCAGTCTCTAACTAGTTTTGACCGAGTTACGGGGTTTGAAACTGCCTTAATGACAGCCTGGCTGTCAGTCATTATATTAATTTTCCTCCTCATGCAGCCCCCTTTTGCAATCATTTCTGCACAGGCTGCAAGGGTGGATACCTCTGCCTGGAAGACCGTTGTATGTTTCCCCAGGCTATGGTATCCTTTGATTAGGACTGGCCCACAAATACCGGCTCCTGTCCTGGCTGGATGGATCCGTCGTGAACAATTATCATTAGCAGCGATCTCACTGCGTGCCTGGTCTCTGTTCGGTATGGAGATTTACACCTTTTCAGTGAAGATAATTTCGGGTGCAATGCTGTCCGTGGGCATTTGCAGCAATGGCCCGTCCAACATCGTGCCCGTAGTATAAGTGTGCCCTCCCACCTGGAAGTTGGGATGCCACAGGTTGTTGGCTTTCAGTCTAAAAGTCTGGTGTATTACTCTATCATTCTAGTAAAATATGGGCTTACTGTTTTGGCTAACATGGCTCTGAAAATGACTGTTCAGTCAAAGATACTAAGCCGATATTTTATTAGGTACATTTGATTGAGTAATACACCAGACTTTCATTATCTTCTCTTTTATTTATTCATTTTACCTACCAAACAAGGCCAGTGTTGGAATGCCAAAAGTTGTTGGCTTTCAGTCTAAGGATCGCATTCATTGCCTCCGCTCTCACATAAAGCTCCAGCGGGGGAAGCCCACAATGGTCTCCAAAGAGGCGGTCCCTGTACTGTTAATTCCACCAGTGATAACCAGCAATGCCTGTCTCTGGATAGCGGTTAGCAGTTTCACTGCGGAGGACACTTCTGTCTTCCTCCACCAGAGTACCGCCCCGTATGTTATTGCTGGTCTTATCACGGAAGTATATAGCCAATGGATCACCTTCGGCTTTAATCCCCAGGCTTTGCCAGCAATTCTCCTGCAGCGCCAGAATAGTTGCGTAGCCCTGGTTTTGACTAAGTGATTTTTCCAGCTCAGTTTCGCATCAGGGTAACCCACACATACTTTACTTCCTTGGTTAATTGTATCCCCTGCCTCAAACAGTTCTAACGCCCGCCTAGTCATTGGGTTTCCTATGCTGTAAAGGCAAGCAACTTTGTTTTTTGTGGATTAACTGAGAGTCCTTGTGAAAGGCACCATTCCGCCACCATTCGCAGTGCATTACGCATGATGCCCGCCTTCACGCCCGCGAACTTCCCTCTAGCTACGATGACAATGTCATCAACGTACCCCTGCGGTCCAAACTCCTCTGTTGTTTAATGATCTGACGAGATCATCCACGACCAAGCTCCACAGCAGTGGTGACAGTACATAGGACACCTTCTAGTGGTCCTCATGGCGATATTTTTATCTAGCATCTTGGCATAGACCACTCTGACTCTTAGCATGCAGTCAACCCAAAAAGTCAAAAGATCGGTTGAGGAGGTCCGATGTTTCTCAGATAAAACTTGAACAAACAAAATGGTCTGGCGCCATCATATATAGGGTCTGCACATTATCAAAATTCCATCATATACTGGGTCTGCATATTATTAAAATTCCTTACTATACAGAGTCAAGCCAAATTTATTTTAGCTTTACAATAAATCAAACTTAATTAATATAGTCCCCTTGGTAACAAAAAAAGTGATTCTTCCGTTTCTCCACGTTAACTATGGACTAATGGAAATCTTCATCAAAGCCATGCACAAAGAAGGTAATGGTTGATAACCTAAAATTTTTAATGTCCTCGTATTACAAAAGCTTGATCATCATCTCTCTAAAACCAAATTACTCGCAATCCAAGATTTCACTATATTTATATTGACTAGATTTTTAAAAAAATCCAGAGATTTTAAAGATTTAATAACTCAAATTTACATATTGAGTCACTATTGAAATAAAGGTGTGTTATATTCGACTATACTTAGGCAATAGAATTTGAAGTTCTAAAGTAATCTTATTTGTTCTAATATGTAAAAAGAGCAAACAGATGTCAACCATCACGCATAGTCATTCCTCATCCAGTGGCGCCTCTACGATTATTTTCGTGCCCTATTATCCGAGAAACATATATCTCTCATTCTTTACCATATCAAGCGTCTAGTCTAGAGTATGCTCCTCTCAGATACACGTACTTGTGGGTTGCCCATTGTTCGTCGGTTCTAGGAAAGCGAGGATAATTGAATGCGGAAGAGGGCGATCTCTCGAAATGACTCACAATGACTGACTGCTGCCGGTTGGATTTTGTGCGGCTTCTCAATGTGCCACGAAACCTTTCTTCGTACGCTTTTGTTCCATCGACGAAACAGAAACGGAGCTAATACAATTGATATAAGTGTAATTTGTACTGGGCGATCTCATTTTAAATGGTGGTGTAGAAAATAGGATATTATTTATTTATTTTTATCTGCAATAGCTTTATTTTTATGTGTTATTGGCACAAAGTCTATTAAATTGTTTCTTTTTATTCGGTGATCAATATAAACGCTGCAACATATTGCTGTGGTGTTAGACAACCCATTTTCACTGTGTGTATTGTAAGTTGTATAGTTTTGTTGTTTCGATTACTCCGTTCGTTTGATTTCAATTGACGGAGAAATTTTCACAATTATAATTTTGTTTTGATTAATTTCAGTTTAAGATTAAATTGTATAATTTAATTAATTAAGTGTTAGGTTTTTTAAATTATTCCATTCATTAATTTGTCCAGTGTTCGCTAGTGTTGATTTAATGCGGATTCTATTCAATATTGTCGTTGAATTGTTGTACGTCTGCGTTGTACGATTTTGAGAGAGGGATTTTTGTAAGAAAAACAATTGTAGATTTTTGTTAAGGAGTTCCTTGTTCGACTATTAACGTGAATAGACGTATTTTTGTATCTTTGTTGCCATTTTGTATTTCATTTTGATATGTAATTTCGCATTATTTTCTTTTTATATAGCCAATCAAGGAATTCTTTTTGTGATAATTGTTAATATATTAACGTGTACACGTAGTAGATATAAGATCAATTATTATTTTTTGTTTAGGAAGATATTTAGTTTTTTTCTCTCATTTTATTTTAAAGAGTTAATTTTCCGTTATTCAATTTTGCTGATTCATTTTTATTTATCAATCATTTGGGTGAGTGGAAGCATTGTTCTTGCATTTAGTTTTTTTTTTTATTTTATAGTAATTGTCCACGCTTAGTTTATTTTAATTTGTGAAACCACGTGGATAGAAATTCAAAGGTTGTGTTTTTTGGATAATCTTCCTGAACAAATAGTTTTACTTTTGCTTTGCATAGGAAATAGCATTGTCCTATTTTAATTTAGAGTCAAGTGCAGTTTTTATTTTAGGCCAGAACCTTCAGTTCAAGGTTTTTTTCTGCACATTTGTAATTAACCCTGTTTGAAAAATAAATTTGATTGTTAATTAGTGTCAACCTTTACAATTTTTCGGGTATTTAAGAAAGTCTAATTTCTTTCACTCACAATTTACTTTTCCTGGTTAGATTCAAGTTTTAATTCGCGAGGGTAACTCTGAGTTTAATAGTTCTTTTGTTCAATTAAAAAAAAATTATCCGTTGAGCTAGCTAAATTTATTTTCTTTTTCCATTTAATTCAATTAGTACACAGCAATATGTTTTTTTTTTATTATTTGTTGAAATATGATAACTTTTTTAATAGGAATAGGTTGTTACGTGTTGAAAACACCTTTTCTTATTTCTCCAACTGTACACTATCCTATCTGAAACCATCTAAATTCATTGACCTTTACGAGTTACCGAGAATTTCGCTATTTCATATAACGTCACGTTTGACCTTGAAGTTGTTTTTTTTAAAGTACCACTTTATTTGCGACCTTTTTCTAAATTCTTAAATTGTCAAATTTTAGTATCTATTTAGATGCATTTGTTTTGTAAATTTCATTAAACTCCGTTTATAATTAGCTCCGAATTTATTCATTTTTGTTAATTGCTGCACATTTTTTTGTGCGCACTGTACTTGAAACGTTAGAATTTTCGCATAAACACGAACACCTGCAAATTTTTAATCCTCGATACTCGGATCCTATTGGCTACTTAATGGCATAGCGCGGGAACTAGATTCCTCTCCTTTTTTTTACGTCACTTACTCTCCAGCCCGCTAAGTGTGTAGACCTAACCGTCTAAGAGGCGACGCTCTGCCGTACCCCTTTTTGACCAAAATTACCCGTTCGGTAACCCCTGTGGGGGGATATCAGGTCAAAAGGAAACCACTCCACGGAAGCCGTTTTTGAGTTATTGTATTTTGGCGACGAAGCCTTCTCCTGGAACCCCGCTGACGCGGATTTCGCAAGCAGCGTCCCTAAGGCGTACCTGGACTCGGGCTCTCTTCTTTCATCCACCGGCTCTCTTCCACTTCTTCCTCCCGAGGTGTTTGGTGGCAATCACACGTTTGCGCATTGTTTTTAATGTAAGTTAATTTTAAGATTTATTTTCTTTTTATTTGTAGTAACGAACTACCATTGGAGTCAGAATAATTTAACGTAATTTTTGATATTTTAGTCTTTGCTCTCATTGTTCAATTTAACGTAACTTTTGTATTTTTAGTCTTTGCTCTCATTGTTCAATTTAACGTAACTTTTGATATTTTTAGTCTTTGCTCTCATTGTTCAATTTAACGTAACTTTTGAAATTATTTTAATTTTTGTTTTCTTTCATCTTTTCGCATTAAAACAATGGTAGGTCGTATTCAATTGCATGCTCGATCGAGTAGGTAGATTTTATTTTCTTGTTTCTTTGTAATACAAATTTTTGATAATAACACGTCACTCCCAAAAGTTCATTTCGTGTTTTTATCTTTGTAATCATTAATGTGTGGCTTCACCTAATCAATTGTTAATATAACTGTTTATATAGTTTTTCTGAGTTTTATTTAATTCAATTTTATCGTCCTTGGCGCATTAGTTTTTTTTTTTTTCATTTAATTAACTTTTTCATTCAATTTAATTATTTATAAATCAAAATTCTGCAAGTACCAATCCCTTGTTTCCCTACTGGAAATAGCCATTCTGGGCTGTGGCTAAAGTACCGGCGACAGCGTCGGCCAAGGAAGGCAACAACTGACTCAACCCAGTGGCGCTCAATCCGACACCTCTCCGGCGCTCACTGGCCGAAACGACTCCTACAAGTCGCAGCGTGGGAAATAAATTATAAAGTTATTTATTTATCCCTCTTCCCCATCCTTTGGTACTTTGCAATCATTTATTTTATTTAATATCAATAATCTTTTATACAATATTTACTCTTTTTTTTTATTATCAATCTGGTCTCATGCTCTGGGAAATTGCTACTATTTAATACGCCTGAGAATTCGCTGGTAGCAAGGTTCATAATGTTGTAAAATATCTAAATAATTTTGTGACCTGCTAGCACGAACAGCAATTTAAAAAGTACGAATTACACGAATCGGCAAAAAGTGAGGTTAGATGATGTGATATCAAAAAAAAAATGATTTGAAGAAGTTATTCTAAAGTTAATTCTAAGGCCATATTTAATTTTTTATTTTTTTTTAAAATGTATTTTTGCGCCTCGTTCAGAACACTTCATTTTGAGTACTTCAAAGCTGGCAGCGCAAAAATGCACTAAAGATTGGCCACAGACTACACTTCACATGAAGACGTGTAGTAATTGTCATTAGTACGCTTCAACCATGCTAAATGAACTGGTTCTTCATTGCAACTTATTATTGATAAATAGATATTAAACTAGAAGGAATATCGCCGGAAAAGAATTTATTTCCGTCGGAACGTGTCAAAATACCTAACGGTATATAACATGTGTGCCAACTTGTACTGTCAACTCCATAATGTCAAAATTTCTAGATCTAATATGGATATAGGTCGAATTATCGTTCGAATCTACTTGTGTTTCCCGAACTCATTTGAATAATTTATGATACCTGTCAACTTGTGCTAATTTCTCAAAATTCAATCTGGAAATTCCACCGGCACCTAGGCAATATAGAAACCATTTCACCCCCTTTTTCTAAAACATAGGAGTGAGGAACCCGGCCAATGGAACGCAACACAATAATAGTTCAGTAGGTTAAACAATACAGGGTATTCCACGTAAGTGGTTCATTAAAAGTTTATGATGTTCTACTATTTACTTATATTTGAGATTTTGGCACCATTATCTGTTCAATTGGAACTATAAATGTGAAATACTTTAACTAAAATATCACTTCCGGTTGACCGGAAATGGACATCAACTTTGTTATTTTAAATAGAATGATCTAATTTTTTGTTCATTTTTTAATTCTACGGCCATAAATACATAAGTTTTCATTAACTATTCCTATAGCTACATATTGCCGTTTTTGAGTTATTTAAGTTTTTCTTTTTTTTTAGTCATAATCATTGGATCATTGAGAAATTAATATCTCGGTTAATACTGCAAGTAGAGACTTCAAATTTGCTATGTTATGAATGTAGATATAACCCTAAAAAACGGTACACACACTTTTCATTCTAACATACAGAGTGTTCAAAACTGAGGAACAAAGTGACATATTTTCAAATGCGGAAAACTCATTTTTTTTAAATAGAACACCCTGTATTTTAATTCGGAATTAAGAAGTAAATATCATCCCTATCACTTTAATATCAGCATTCCCTATACCTATCTTAATAGATTTTGAGTATGAACGACTTTTTGTTAAACAGACTAAGTAGCCCTATCTTTGCGTGTTTGTAGCTGGCTCTGAATTGGATTAATGCCAAATCATTGACTAACCAAAAGGTTTATGTATATCATTGTAATTACACTTTCGTACAATAGCAATATTATAGAAATGAACTATTCGAACAGACATCCTTGTATGTTATTCAAAAATAATACATGAATTTGACGTGAATCCATTTCAGAGCCAGCTACAAACATTTTAAAATAGGGGCTACTTTAGTCTGTTTAACAAAAAGTCGCTCATATCTCAAAATCTATTAAAGATAGGTATAGGGAATGCTCATATAAAGTAATAGGGATGATATTTACTTCCTAATTTCGAATTAAAATACAGGGTGTTCTATTTAAAAAAAAATGAGTTTTCTGCATTTGAAAATATGTCACTTTGTTCCTCAGTTTTGAACACTCTGTATGATAGAATGTAAAGTGTGCGTATCGTTTCGTAGTGTTATATCTACATTCATAACGTAGCAAATTTGGAGTGTCTACTTGAAGTATTAACCAAGATATTAATTTATCAATGATGCAACGATTATGAGTAAAAAAAAAGAAAAACTTAAATATCTCAAAAACGGCAACTTATAGCTATAGGAATTGTTAATGAAAACGTACGTATTTATAGCCGTAGAATCCAAAAATGAACAAAAAATTATATCATTCTATTTAAAATAACAACGATGACGTCTATTTCCGGTCAACCGGAAGTGATATTTTGGTTAAAGTATTTCACATTTATAGTTCCAATCGAACAGATAATAGTGTCAAAATCTCAAATATAAGTAAACAATAGAACATCATAAACTTTTAATGAACCACTTACGTGGAATACCCTGTATAATCAACCTATCGTAGTAACATATCTATTAAATTCGATTTTGTTGTTCACAATAACAACTTAAATATATAGCGTAGAGAAGAGTGTATTTTATTACATCCACAATCGTCACATCGTCGTTAAAATTCCTTTAAACCAGGAGGAATCAACAGGTATCTTATTTACATTTTCAGAGTCAGTGGACGTTCTTTTATCACCTCTCAGGAGTTGGTCTGGTGCTTTTGAATCACCCTGTATAGTTTACAAATTTTATAAATCTGGGTATGGATTCACTTTAATATTTTTATTATATTATCGTAAAAACAACGATTTTACCATAAAATATATATCTTGAAGTCATAAAGACCTGCAAATTGCTGCAGTAAAAATAGAACGACTTATATTCCTTGCAAAGCAAGAAATTGGGAACGCTAAAGCAACCTTATTTTTTTTTTATTTTAAATGAAATAGACGTTCCTACAATACTTTATTATTCTTTTTTTTAATTAAAACAAAATTCAATATTTTTATGTCCATACATTGAATGTTATCTTCATTTAAAGTTGGAATTATATTTTGCAATTAAAAAAGTTGGAGATTTTACTTCGCGGGTGCTACTAAAAGCAACTAGAATGAAAATATGAAAAATTATTTAATAAATATTGAAAAAGTCGATTTACAATTTTCTTTTTCAAAAACTTGCTGCTGTCCTCAAAATAGAATTTTTAACATATTTTTTAAATAACTCGTTAGGATGTGATATCATAATATAACCTCACTTTTTGCCGATCTATTGCGTGCTTTTTAAATTTGCCGCTATACTAGTGACACGTGACATGTGTCAAAATAAATTTAAGGATTGTAAACATGCTGACTTCATCATCCCTCCAGACCATTTTTCCATTTTTGTCCATTATTTTGCCGTCACTGCAGTATGCAACATGCTATTTCAAAATTCGTGATTAAAAAAAATATTCAGTTTAGATTTGTAGATATAAGCGATATCTAGCGACGCTTTGGATTATTATTGGCATAAAATGCCCATTGGTATATGTATCTTTATATAGTCAATGGGCTTGTTGGAAATTACATTTACACACAAAAAAAATCAGTTGTTTGAGTACTGTACTGAGTTCTTAACCTTGCACTTCATGCCTATGACAATATTAATAAATTTCAACTTAACAAAGACAAACACGACCACCTTACTAGATGTAGAAATGACTTAAGCGTTGCCCAAGTCTAGATTAGCTTATTTTCAGCAGTCCCCAGAGGGTTCTCGCTATTAAAGTATACAGACGAAACTCCAAAACATCTGAAAAATTTTCCACGTGTAGTTTTCAAACGCATGGCCGTGACCTATTGATGGGGAATGGGTTCTATTCCCTACATGAGTTTTAATTCAAAATTCACTCTTAATAATATTTATAATTCAAAGAAAATTTCTGAAGAAATTTTTATACTGTTTAGTTGAAGAATATACCCGGTTGAAGGATTCGACTACGTTGTTCTTTGAAAATCACTTCAATTT